>WURT03114768.1:0-11956 GCA_009936505.3 Holothuria glaberrima
GTAGGAGGGCTTTAGCCTCCAAAAGTTTTTCTATCCCCCCAAAATTTCTCGAAATTTTATATAGACCAGTAGTGGTGTTGGAAAAATTCTCGTAGTGTTTACTAGTTTTCTTCCTAACAAAACAAAAACGAAGCTCTGTTTTTGAAAAGCAGTGGATAATTTTCTGTTGGTGAGGTTCTTACTCTTGTCATTTTCAAGGACAAACTTACTTTATAAACTGTGGTCCTTCACTCCATTTGATCGACCATCTGTTCGGAACGTGCGTTTGGCGTTTGAAGAGGTAAGAGAGGTTTTGCCTACATCGCACTCACATTCTGATAGCCGTTGCAGAATACACCGGAAGTTAGGCCAATACCATGTTTGCTTTTACATTTTATGCCGACAAGTAGAAACATCTTCACTTTCTTTGCTGATTTTCGTATTTTTTTTTGAATTTCTATAAATTATTATATTATTTTTGTTTACTTTGTTCCTTTGTTCCAGATGTCTGCAATTTTCAACAAGGCTAGTGAATACTACGAATACACATCTATGGAGGACCTAAAACCATGGGCGTCCGCTGAAAAAAAAGAAAAATTCAGCGAGCGAAAAACTCTTAATTGATCCAATCAGGGTAAATTTTTTACTCCCCAAAAAGACCTTAAATGCTAAATGTTTAATTTCTATAAATTGTTATATTATTTTTGTTTGCTTTGTGCCTTTGTTCCAGATGTCTGCAATTTTCAACAAGGCTAGTGAAACCTACGAATACACATCTATGGAGGACTGGGAACCATGGGCGTCCGCTGAAAAAAAAAAATCAGGAGCGACAAAACTTTTCATTGATCCAATCAGGGTAAATTTTTTACTCCCCAAAAAGACCTTAATTGCTAAATGTTGGCATCTCATACAGGGGTGTAGCCAGGAATTTGCCAGCGGTGGCGCGAAACCTGTACGCTAACCATTTAAGCGTAGCGCCACGATATTTGGGGCGAAGCGCCAAGAAAATTTTGGCAAAAATGCGTCCCAGATCGCTGAAAATGGCACTTCCCAGGTCTAATTGTGAGTTGTATCTATGAATTTCCTATTTTGAAATCTCATTTTCTGGATATTTTCTGGCTATATCATAAAAAAATGTTGATTTTTTTTCCTTCAAGTTTTTGATTTTCCAAGGGGGGGCAAGTGCCCCCTTGCCGCCCCCACCGGACGCCCATGCCTGTAATTACTATGAGATTATGAGATAAGTCGTGCTCCATTCTGATAATTGCTCATGGGGTCTTTTGCAGATACATAGCCATTACACGTAGTTATTCTATAGTTTTACTAATAAGTGTTAACTTTAGAAGAATGTTTCATGCTTAACATTTTATTAGGGTTTCATTGAAAAACTTATTGAAATCATGTCTAAGCTTTTAAACGTTAGTAACGTATAAAGGAAGTTATTTTATGGAAAACTTACATCAGTTACTGTCATTTGTGTAGAATAACGTTGGAAAATTAGCCAAATAAGGAATTCCATCATTTATCCAATCTTGCAAATAACCAGTATAAATACTAAAAAAGTTAAATATTTTTCATTTAGGATTTACAATATTATATTGATCCTTCTAAGGTGAAAGAATGGGAAACAAAGTTTAGAAGTAAATTTCATGTGGGCGCACTTGATAGTTATAAATTTATTGACACCTTCAACTTGCTACTGTCAATGTTCACGCTTAATCACATGTAATCAAACACTTTTATCCTATTTGATCATATGTTGCATTTTTCCAACCTGGACATAAGTTTCATGTAGATGGCAAGTATGGATAACAACAAACAACGAATTAAATTTTAAGCGCGCCTACGAAACCTCTAGATATAAATAGTGAATAGGCAAAACACAGTGGTTAACACAAAACAATGTCATGCACAATGGGGAAAGCATCCAGCACTATAGTGGGACATTAAGAAGTTCATAGTCGTATAAGGAAGAAGGTGCACCGCCTTTTTATCAAGTGGAAGTAAGAGCGCGTTTTGTATTCTAATATATACCAAGGCCAATGTATGTAATTTGCGTCCATTACATGTGGTATTTCAATTCTCCTCAAGACCCGGCCCCAAATGTGACGTTCGATCTTCTGGAATAACTTTCAACCAAACAGAAGGTAAGAAATCAAGTTAAACGCTTTAAATATAGGTTATGAATGTTTTTTATCATTTCAGGTCAATACGTTCATCTAAATATTTCACTTTCCTTTACCGGAAAAGCCATACGTGTTGGTCGAAGCCTCCCCCTCCCTCCTTCCCCTCCCCCTTCCCCTCCCCCCAAAAACCCAAGAGTATATCATTTATCTCACTTCGAGAAAAATGATATTATTTCACATGTTCAATATAATACATATGCAGACTACAGCTTATTGAATATAGCATAAACAGTAACATGTGTGGCTAAAGAAGTAAGTCATGGCAAGCAATTTCCCTTCCTTTACAAATTGAACAGAAAGTGCCGTATACATCCGATCTTTCCCACATTATTCTAGGCAAATCTTGCCGATCTTTATAGGTATTGTTTGTAACCATAGGCATACGAAGCTGTTCGAGAATTGGGCGGGGAGTGAACCTTGTTTCAGATAGCCGTTCCGGGAGAGAGGGGCCTAAAGGGAGGGGAGGGTCTTTAGATGCAATTTGGTGCATCATTTTTGAAAAATTTTAAGGTAAATTACTAGAAGTGTTTGACATTTCTTAGTCGTTTAGAAATGTTTTGATATTTGATGGCCCTTGGATGCAATTAAGTGCATTATTTTGGACATCTTTAAAGGTAAACTACTGTACATTTTTAACATTTCTTAGTCCTTTGGGAAATTTTTTAATACTTGAGAGTCCTTAGATGCAATCTGGTGCATCATTTTGGACAAAGGTTAAGGTAAATTACTGCAAATTTTTGACATTTCTTTATAGAAATTTTTTGGATGTTTGGGGTCTGTAGATGCAATCTTTTGCATCATTTTGGACAAAATTTAAAGTAAATTACTGCAAGAGTTTGATTTTTCTTAGCCCTGTGGAAAAAGTTTTGATATTTGTGGATCCTAACATGCAACTGGGTGCATGAGCTTGGACAAATGTTAAGGTTAGCTACATTTTTGACCTTACTTAGCCCTTTTGAAAATTTTTTGATATTTGAGGGTCCTTAGATGCAATCTGGTGCATCATTTTGGACAAATTCTCAGGTAAATTACTGCAAATTTTTGATATTACTTTCAGAAAAGACAAATAACGGATTTTTGTGCTTGAAAAAAAGGGGGGGGGGGCTAAAGCATATTTCCGCCCCCTCCAAATTTCGCTGGGGGCGCAATTATACTAGTGTTGCTCCAGATGTAAAAATTTACATTTTCTTTCAATCTGAATTGTTTGGATGCTATATTTTTTCATAGAAACGTAAACAATTAAAAATGATAATACCAAGATTATTTTCACAATTAATTAATACGGAAATTCAAGTGTCGCGTGTTCTTTTCTATGCTGTTCAGAATAGTAGCTTTTTGACATTTGTTTATGAGATTTGATCAAACCGCTATGGAAGTAAAACTCGTAGATATTTTTTGCCACTAAGTATAATCAAATTGCATTAAATACATTGTTGGGATGATTTGACAAAGGGTTGCCACAGCTGAGCTCAGTAATCAGTAAATAGCTTAATATCGTCACAAATTTGTCTTAGACCTTTTTTTGCTATGGCTTAAGTATCATTGAAATTACAAAATTTATGTATGATACAATTTTCGATGCATGTGTTTAACGTCAAGGTAATATATTGCACTTTCCAAAAAATGCAGAATCTTGCAGTAACGCGTTTTGCTTCTTCTTCAGGACCATCAAGAAATAATAAGTATCAAAGAAAAAATCTCCGTTTAAGCTCCCATCCCTCTTCAACTCTTAAAACACCTTCAACTTATAGCAACATTCCTTGGAAAAACGTGAGCTTTAGTTTCATCAACGTGCAATTAATCCGACCGAAGGTAATGTTTAAGGGTAGCGCCGAGGGACAAGGGGGAGGACACCCATCGCGAAACTTTTGAAAGTTAGTGGGAAAGCTTTAAAACAATTGATGAAATTATAAGTCCGACAGAAAGTGCCACAAAGATCTGCTTGATTGTGCTCTCAGAAAATTAGATTTTCCAATAAAGCCCCAATTTTTTCCAGTTTTCTTTAAAATATCTCAAAATTCTCTCATTGTTTTGAAAAGAAATTACAAATTCCTGGCGCTGAAAATATGCACTCGGCATTCTTTCGGCTTTGCGTTGAGGCCACCTATCGGACAGCTTGCCCCCTGTAAACTCTGACGCTACCCCTGATAATGTGGTGCTGGCAAAAAGAATGAAAACGTTTGCCTCCTCAGCTTCCCGTGCAGTAATAAATGTCGTTTCTAAATTGTACATTGAATTACTGTATCGAAGTTTCCATAGTACTACACAATGTCAAGTTTACTTGCCTTCTAGCTTCACGAACACACGTTCTTATAGACAACCAAAACTGCCGTCGTAAGGGTACACGTGTCCTGTAAAAAACCTCTCCGTACCCACACTGATGTTCTAGGTATTAAACAAAATAATGCCCAATCGTATAGATTTGGACTCGCGAACTCTTTCTTGTGCATCAGTCATAGGGGGTTGGAGAATGGCTGAAACTACTTCAAATATCTCATTTGGTGGAACATGCTAGAATTACTATGTGAGTTTTGTTTTCAATTTTTCCGGGATCAATGCAACTCCAAACCCATCTTAGGTTCTCATTCAGTTTTGAAAAAAGTATCCATTGATCCATTTCTTCCTTTAATATTTGTTACATTTGCACTTTAAAAGTAACTAGAATACACACACGGTCCCTTCAAAGGGTACATAACTACCTACCTACCTGCCTATCTGCCTATCTGCCAACCTGCCTACTTGCTTGCCTACCTACCTGCTTACCTACCTACCTACCTACCTGCCGGTCTGCCTTCCTGCCTACCTACCTACATACATTATTTATAAAGTGTTTACTCTAAATGATCAAAGCCCTGAGTCAAGGGTCATGGCATAATGCCAATAATTTTAGAATCCTAACAGCCCCCAAGGACATACTTGTTCCTCTAGATCATCAGCAAAGTGGAACCAGCCAAACACTCACGTGGGCCAATTATCAAATCAGGTATCCCCAATAAGCAACATGCCGCTAATTTCCCCATTACTGTAAAGTTGCACCTTCTGAAGACTCAAAAACCCGCCGTGTGGCTGTCTGGGCGGGTTTTTGACTTGGTTTATTAGAGCACGAGTCATCGTCTCACACCTAGCTCTCTCCACTGAAAAGGTTGTGCAGTGGTGCATGTTTAATCTCAAACAATAGTCTCTGCAGTGCACCTTGCAAGTTAAGTAGTTTTATACTGGTTGATAATAGAGTTGTGGTCAATAGTGCCTTGGAAGCTTGTTTGCTCAAGAGATTTACGTACAGTTTATAACTCTGGGGATATGTGAAGAGAGCTGAAGACGTGCAACTTCTGGCTAATGAGTCCTCTAGCGACATGAACTATCGATAATTCGAATGCCGTATGAAAAAATTGGGCTGCACGGGGGATAAACAAATTGCGAGGCGCTTAGTATATACGCATGGAAATTCACATACTTTGTCGTAGATATATTAAAAATGTTAATACCAAAAGGGCATGTTTTCAGCACAAGACAGAAAGCCACATATAGGGAGCCTTATTATATTTCCTATGTAACACAAACATAAGTGAATTGAGTTTTTAAAAAAAAAAAAACTCCAAAATTTGCCACACATTATGTTGGGAAGACCGTGTGATGTTTATACCGAAGCTTTTGTGGGCGTTCGCATGTGCAGTCGAATTGTCGATCCCCCTTATTAGGGAAGCCCCTAGACGGTAGTGATAACTTTTGCACTGAAATAAAGTACCACAAATGCCAATGCATCGGTTGAACAGGGACACTAGTAACCCCTTCCCGGTTTCCTCATTTTGAAAATCAAAATTAAATACTTTTGCTATTTTCAGTGACTCCAAACCCACGAAATTGCTAACAAGGACTACTTCTTTAAAATGGATCTCACGAAGCATCGATACCCTCCCCCTCTATCCCTTACCTTAGTGGATGCACCTAATTTCGGTGCCTTTTTGAGAGATTTCCCTTCTCCAAGCATCAACATGTTACATAGTTGCCATAACAAAAAATTCTTCCTGGGCAGCTTGAGTAGAAGTATTGAATCCAAAGGTCAAACAAACCTCAAACATAATCGACGTTTCTACCTACAATCCCCAAGCATCTTGCAATCACTAAACCGAATAAGCTTACAACAGAAGGCGAAATGGTAAATTTTGTGGTCTGTTTGATACGATTTCAATGCCATTTTAAGATACTTAAGTCTTCATAATGACTCTAGTGGCAACACCTTTGTTTACGCTTAACTACAGAGATTTTGTTGCTTTTCCATGGCCCCGCAAACATGTTAACTTCATTCAAAATCGAATTGTGTGTCCGTCTGGTGTGTCTGTGAGTGGAAGTAGTGATTTACTCAGCACCGTATTGCAAGAATGGGAACCTTCAAACAAGACAGTTATGGAATAGAGGGATTGCAGCAGCAATCCGTGTATTTAAAACTGAAATGTCTCTAGCCTCTAAACATACTTAATATACTTCACATATATATTCATAAAACCGAAGAACAATTCGCTTAAAGTTCTTTAAACAGAAAATTGCACTTTGAACTCAACCGGAGTCCTATCTCTGGCGCAGTTTTGGGATTGGTATTTCACATTCACATGACGTGTGTACGTGCAGTTCTGGTTCATTGTGATCAAATACACGTCACTTCTGACATTGCAAGTGAAGACAATAACAGTACTATTGGTTTTCCGGTACACTGCTTTGTAATTATGGTAGCTTCAGCAATATTTTCCCGAGAAAGACTTCCCTTCTGCGAAGACAGCGTAAAGGTACGTACTATCTAATTGTAAAATTTACTTTAGTTTTGTCGTCTATAATCAGTAGGCCTAGAAAAATAATTGCCTATTTTAGAGGGTTCTGGTAATATAAGGCTAGAATTTCATTGGAGTAATTTGAAGCAGTTGTTAAAAATCAAATATATCAAAAGAAGGTGGAGCGTTCTCGTTGAAAATGCCAATGTAACCTTGCTAGTTTTTTTTTTCTTTTCTTTCTTTTCATGTAATAAAACTCTATGTAGTTAAAACGACTGACTTTTTCAAATTATACAGTTTAGTCAGACATGCTAACTGATAAAATACCACGCGTTATGATACATATGCCTCTACAAGGTAAATAAAAATTTGTATATTACGACATGAAGCTGTTTTCATGACTAGCTAGGAACTCCCTTGTACCTTTTTTGTGGGCCTATTTACATCACAATGTCTTGTGTGTCTTTTTACGATGAAAGCATGTTCAAAAAATAAAACAAAGATTACTTTAATTATAAAGACGCATGGGCGGCGTTCCTTGGGGTAGGGGGTGAACCCCTAATATTTGAGAAATCGTGCACTGTCTTTGAATTTTCAGACAGTAAATAATTTTCAAAGGGACCATGCCCCCCCCCCCCCCATTTTGAGAAAAAATTGCCGCCCTTGTACGTATGGGTGCATAAATCTACAACATGAATGTTACAAAATGCATTATCTTGGAGTCACAATCTTAATCCGTGCACTTGAAGGACAGCATATATGTATTTGTCTTCGCAACAGAAAAAAGAAATTAGTTTAGAATATTTTGCAATACGTTATCTTGAATGAAGTATATCAGCGTACTATATTCTGCTTCGGGCAGGTTGGATTATACACTGGTTCGCCATAATGAGATGTTCACCTGTTGAAGAGCAGATATCTCAGGAAAATTACACTGTCAAGAAGAAGTACTTTATAAAAGTCACATACTTGTTGCCTCATACATCTTCCCACGTATTTACTTCTCCAAGAAGTGTGTAAAGCAGTGTTTTTGTCACAGATTAGGCTATGTAAATGTCCAAGTACAAAACGCAAGCATGGACGTTAAATTAACATGCTATGTAAAGTCAACATCTCCTTACAAATACTATGACCGTATTTGTAAATTTAAATTGATAATATCTCCCTCCCTCTCTGTCTATCTATCTACTTAGAGAGAGGGGGAAGAAGCAATATGGGGAAAGGAGTTTGCGGCTCCACAATTTCTTCTAAGTTTATTCTCTCTTAAACATCTTATTTATTTATGAGCGCCTCGGAGTGAAAGTTGTCATCGCATTTACTTAGAAACGTAGCACATTCATAACTTTGAAAAGAAATCCTTCAAAGACAGAACAATATGATTATGTAGGAATAAACTCGTATCAATTATTTATTCTCTTAATTTCAAGCACCCTTGCGTTATATAACTTGTGTCCGCTACTTGTCAAAGATTTTTGTAAAGATGAAGCAAACCTATTTTCTTCAGATAACTGTAAGATAAATCTTAGTTCACTGATTGATTATCCTTTACAGTTTATTGTGTGGTCATTAGGCAACAACTTTCAAGAATGTATTTCTTACTACAAAAGCTTTTTGATGTCTTCCTCACTTTGGTATTTTCTTTTCATTTTGCCAGAAAATGACTACACTGTTGTCCTACCAAAGAATGCTGCTGGGGATCTTAGGCCTAGGCACATTTTTAATTTTTGGTAAGTTTTTATCTCTTCATTTTATAATAATACGGAACCATTAAATGTACATCTCCAAGATACATAGAAAACAGCGCATTATCGATTTACTTTCAATTTTGAAATTTCCTTTGCAGGTGTCGGTGCTAATCAGAATTGTGCTTCTCGTCAATTTTTCTACATTAATACAAAGGGCACAATTGGCTGTTCGTTTGACGGTCATTACTATGGAATTTACTGGTATTACACAGCCAACTCTGAAAGCGCTACCCCTTTCATCTCGTATGAAAAAGACAACGGAAAAAGGGGCATTGGGTTTCTTTCAGGAGAATTTGACCTATTGGCCAATGGTTCTTTAGTAATATACTCTGTTTCGTTGCAACATGAACGTACTTTTCGAGTTCTAATGCTGTCTGAAAAATACGGCGGGTCTCCAGTAATCGAATTAATTGATATTTATGTAAAGGGTGAGTTAAACAAAATATTCTGGACATATTTTCATCACGAGTATGTGCTCTACGTAATCTACGTCAAAAAGTTTTGTTTGTGACGCAAATGTGGTATGCCTTGATAAACCTTATGCTAGTGGTTCCCAGCCTCTTTCAGCTCACCGCCCTTTTACAGAATTTGTTTGTGCAAAGCCCCCTTTTTCTAAAGCATAGCTTTGCCATAGATGAAAGGGCCAAAAATGAAACACATGTTTTAATATAGGGTACACGTCCACACACATCGTTTTTCTCGAAGACCCAACCCAGGATAGTAAATCAGTGGTCCGATATTGAGATGACGAATCATTAACCCACGATTACGAAAGCGTAAAGGTTTTACCGCGGTCAGAGGATTTTTTTAATTAAGAAGATGCTATGGGCCCTCTCTAAAAGTGGGCCGTTTTTTCCAAGAGCCTTAAATGGGATCCAGGGGCTGAGTCCGGGTGAGCACCTGGAAACACTCCGGCATTTACGATATTGTCGACTACCTACTACCCTTAAATACCGACTAAGGAGATTACAGAAATCACCCGTAGATCAGTTACAAACGAAAGATCCCTTTGATGTTGGAAGGGGCTTTACATATGACTGGGCGGAAGAAGAATGATAGGGGTCGCATGGGGTTATGAAAAACTGATGTCAATTAAGCTGTCATATGTAGATTTAATGAGAGAGCCGAAATTGACGCACCGAAAATTGCACTTTTGAAAGTATTTTAATGTTTTACTCATGACCTCGATTAAGTTACCTGTTTATAATTCTGTCGGTATGAAATTTTTAACCCACGAGAGGGAAAAAGGTAAATTCAAGGTAAAAGTGAACGGTCAGTTTTTACCATGGCCCTTTCGAGTGCCACATTCACTACCATTGGTAGGCATTTGAGGGTTCATTACAAAAAATAAAAAAAAAATTAATACTGTCAGATTTGATTTCTTGGTATTTCGTAATTAAGATAATTCTCAAACTCTGAGGAGGATGTTCTAGATCTCATCGAGTTGTTAAGGTCACTTATCTCCTTTTTATTCCAATCAATTCAAACGCTTAGCTGGAAGAGACCTTATGGTATCTTGTGAGGTTCTCAGGGCAGACAAACACCAGCCCACCCCCTTTCCCCGTTGGGAAACACTACCCTAGACTCTATTTGCGGATTCATGAATGAATGAATAATGTATATGTAAATAAAATACTGCTATTAACACAAGAAGAAATCACAGTGTAAACTTGAATTAAACACATATGATATTTTAAACACAGAAATCGAGAGAGTTTTAGGTTCCTCCAAGTTTACAGTCCCTTCCTTTTCCATTATCTAGTGTTTTTCAAATTGAAGACTGGAGAGCATGGGCGTCAATCCTAGGGGGACGGGGGACACGTCCCCCCACATTTCGATGGGTGGGGACACATTATCAAATGCCCCCCTCCACATTTCGTAAAAGAGCAGTGTCGTGGCTCTATTTGATTAAGACCTACGTGTCTCAGAATTCTGCATTCATATTATAGTATATGAGAAGTTCAGTTCCATGGAAAGTGCCCGACGGTTGTACGTGTTTTCGCTCTCAAGAGAAAAATTTCTCTAATAAGAACCCAAAATATTCGGCGCGCTACACGCGCTAAAGGATCACTCCAGTTTCTTCAATACTTCCATTCCACAAAGCTACATAGCATAAGTCCTGTCAACCTCTCCAAGTAACAGGTAGGCAGAGTACAAATGTTATGTAGAGGTCGTAAATTCCATCTCATATCACAAAGCTTAGTTGATGTTATCTTGTGTGTCAAGAGGTAGGTCGGTTGGTGAGCGATTCGCGGAGCAAAGTTTGGCTATTTCATCGGGTAATCCACGTGGTTTCAACACAAATTATGTTATCCCAGACACTGTCTACAACCCTTACAGTTTTTATTTTCTTTTTTCATTTTAATTTTAATGATGTCATGTGTTTTTGGTGTAAGTCGAACAAATTTCTTCACGTGCTTTGCAATTTCACGATTCAGATTCAAAAGAACACTTATAGTGCGCAACTCGGCTTTTGAAGTTAATTAAGTAATATTATGCAAAATATGCACTGCAATGTCATGAAATAGTTTGGATCCTTCATATCCCCTTCTCACCACCACCTTTCGAAGCAGGAGCTGTCGGTGGTTGGGATGGCTCCACCGGCGTATGTAGGGGACCCAGCAGGCCATGGCCCCATTGAAAAATGAGGAAAAAATAGCGAAAAAAGGGAAGAAAAAATGAAGAAAGAAAAGAAAAAGAGAGGGGAGAAAAGAGGAAAAAAGTTAAATGATCCCAAAAGACGTTTAAGCTATATATTTCTGTAGGGGGTAGGGTGAGGTGTGTTATTGTAATCATTCTCTATCACAAATGTTTCTCAAACTATCAGAATTTTCGCAAATCCGCAAACTATCAAAATTTTCACGCGCTCTGCACGCTTCAAACCTTACCACATTGTTGTTCTCTTTATCAGTATCTTTCGATAGCAACTCCCAGAGAAACACAGCAGCAAAAATCCAAAGCTGTTTACGAATTACCAGGTAAAAGAATGGCTTTTTGAGTGGCATAAATGTTTGTTCGGCAATTGAAAGCGTCTCGACGCATATTCTGACTACAGGTTTTTTCATGGAAATCTTATTTAACGAAAAGTTTCGGCGCGTTGCGCGCATGCGCCACCGTTTGCATTCCATCTCATGACCATTATGAAGGTAATAATACATGGTGATCACAACGATTTCAAAAAAAAAAAAAAAAAAAAAAAACAGATTCATCTCCAAACATCTGTAGGGCTCTTGCATCAATATGGGATCTTTCAATCTAAATTGTAGCATGATGTGAAAGGTTG
>WURT03114800.1:0-30147 GCA_009936505.3 Holothuria glaberrima
TCAAAAGATCAAAACCTTGTAAACATGATACCTCAAGAACGGCAAGGAATCACTAAGCCTTTTGGCTTTCTGGTTTAGTTGGGATACCAAAATTCTCAGGTGGTGGCTACTCTTTGAGTGACATCAGAGTCAGAAAATTCAAAAGATTCAGAGTCTATAAATTGATGCAGGCGTTACAGCCCTGTTTAAGATGTGGTACCAAACGTCAGTTACTGTGCCAGCATCGACTCATGTAACATGAATAGCATCATTAATTCATGAAATACAAGTAGGAATCTAATTAAGCGATAGCACATTTTTTAAAATTCCATTACACTGAAATAGTTAAGTCAAAGGAAAACAGCGCAATACTGAGATGAAGTGTGTCCTAACAAAACTAATTGAAAGAGGGTTTTTTTATAATGGCAATGGGGGGGGGGGTTCCCGATCAAAGATTCAAAATACCGTTAAAAGAAAGTCGACTGTGCTGTTTGGCCTCCATGTGGAAATTGTCATAATTAGCATAGCCCCACTTTAGATCGTGACAATTTAAACTTAAAGCGCATTGTGTTACCCTGCTTATTTCTCCGGGAAATCGATGTGTAACACCGCAATTACACCTATTTGCTCCTTTAGTCAGCCCTCTCATAATTATGCGATATTATCATGAAGGTTTTCACACTCGAAGTAGTACTGTCGTTACTGGACACGTTTGGTTGTGACCAAAGCTTGTTTAACAAGTTGAAATACCGAGTGACCATTGTATTTTTTTTTTTGAAATGTAGCCAGTTACCTCTCAGTCAAAACTAACTGTAACTATTGTTACTTTGTCAACGTTGTAACTGATAACTGTCACGACTTACAATTTTATTATATGGACACTAATTGTAGGCCTAACTATGATGGGTTACTTTCAAAGTGTAACGGGAACAACCGTAACCATTGCCTTAATATTAATACAATTTTACACATCCCCCTGAAAGATATTTCGCACCCCTGGAATCCAAATAACCACCCTTTAGTATCTTACCTGGCTACACTTACAGGCCTGGAGCTCTTAACGGTTTACGGTATACCGTAAATCCATGCAAGATTCTCCAACAACTATGTAATGCTATAAACGAACTCTCTTTAGTGCTGTCCAAATAATCCCTTTTAAAGGAATTTTACGCAGTTGTGTTACAATGTGGGGGCACCAAAATGTCCAAATTTAGGCATTTTTCGCAACCAGGAAGATCAATGTATCTGCTAATGTCATGTAGACTTTTATAACAATTCTGTCGTATATTTCATAATCAATGAGCGCCATCTACACAACGGTTCAGCGACTATAACAAATCCTCCCACGGAAAATAAATCCGCCCACGTAAACGGACGCGAGGATGAAAAAAGAAAGAGAAAAAAAAGTCGGCATTTGCTTAGGAACTCATACTACCCTTATGACAAGTTTGTATTTCACAGCGAATGATCATATTTTATGAGATTCGGAATAATATAACACGGCGTGTTTTAAGCTGCGATGAGATAAAGGGGTACGATAATGTAGTATAGTAAGAACTCTCGACGCTCCTCCTCTTTTCCCTGTACCGCATAACTGAAACCTTCCCATGACATTTGCTTCATTCTTGATTTTTTTTTTTTACAAGAGACGACACCATTTCCCCATTTTCTTAAGAAAAAAAAGAAAAAGAAAAGAAAAAACTTGACAGGAAGACTTGTGGGCATATTCAGAGCTAGAGGAGGCCGCGACAAATATTCAAATTATATTTTTAGAGAAACTATAGAGCAACTCAGATTCTCTGGCCTCTGGGCCTGTGATCCAGGGTGCAAATTATAGAGGGGCTTAAGCAGGGTACAAAAGATAAGGAGGAAAACCTTCAATACGCTCAATTTGAAATTCATTTTTATTTGTGCCACCCTGAGGTTCAATTTTGTGTCATACGCTCTCTTATCTTTTCCATTTATTAATTCTTCACCGTATGATCAGATGATGGAACTCTCCCTGGTTTTGCATAGCCTCGAACTAAGCGTTTTGCTTCATGGAAGATGATATATGATTTCCCAGGCTCGTTTCCAGCCACGTGCCAAGTCTTCTCAGGCATGGGACAGGCCATGTTAAGTCGAAATATTCGTACTTAATTTTTTGTAGAATCAATGGTCAGTTTTTAAAGAGGTACGGGGCAGATTTTTCCTTTTGAGACCGAAAACCTCGAGAAGTGTGAGCCTGCGTATAGCTAGCTGTGAGGACTTCCCTTGAATCAGCCAGAGATTGTGAAGCTAACACTGTTAGAGGAGACTACCTCCTCTCGGCAGTGTTTATGTATAAAGTCTGTTTGGCCAGGGAATTGCTATTTGACAAATAGCAACTCCCTGGTTTAGCACAGTAGTTCAGTGTAGGTGAAAGATTTTTTTCTTTCTACTACTTAGATAATCCTTTTTCAGAAATGTTCATGAACCTTAAACTAAACCAAAATTTTCTAGTCAAACTTTTCCCTTGATTTAGGTATTTATACATAATGAATCAGTCAGTCGTATTAATCGATAGGCGGTTTCATTTCTCATCTGTCGCCTTCGCTTTCAGTTAGAATTTTTATACTGTTTTATTGGATTTCAAAATTGTCAGCGGGTTTGCGGTTTCTTTGCAAAAATTGAGTACCGTAATATGAACTTTCGAATGTGAACTTACTAGATAAAGTTTAAAGTACATAAAAAGACTTTTTGGTTTTAAACTGGTGTAAGGAAGGAATGAGCAGTCGAAACATCGACTCAATCTACCATATCCACTGTTTTTCACTTACACAAATGTTTTATCATGCCGTAGAACGTAACGATTGTATTAACTTGAGACACACCGTAAGAGGTATAAAGGTACTTAATTTTAACAACTCAGTAAGAATGATTGTCACATGACGAAAAGAAAGTCACCCAAGCCTAATTTGGATACCATACAGTGCATGGTTATACTATAATTTACATATACTTCTTTCCAAATAGTAATTGAGGATTATGGGATGACGTTTTAGTACTCGTCGTTTTTGTCAAAAGTATTTTCCTGTGGCCAAAAACGACGCGAATCAAAACTCTGTCCCATAATCCTTTGTAACCACTATTTGGAAAAGGGGCTGTGGGGGTTGATTCCATTTACCTTATAAGTAGATTTCTTTTTGGTGAACATTGTTTTGGACCGTGAGAACATGGAAAAGAGGTGGGTTGCCTTATGGGCGCAAGGGCGTCGATCACAGGGCGACGGGGCCATGGTGCTACAATCATTTGGTTGGGGGCGGACCCCTTTCGTCACCCAATGTTTGGACAACGACCATAATATTTGCCAATACTGTGAGTTTGAGACACGATACCGTCCATTAAATTGATTGAATATCTTTAGGAGGCTTATTTTGCCAAAAATCGTAATACTTCCTGATATTTATGTGAATATGCTATCAGATTTTTCGATGACTCAAAGTGATGAAAAACGATTTTTTTTATTTTACGCGCACTTATCAGAGTGCGTGTTCGGTGAATTCACACATCATGTGCATTCCTTCTATAATTTGGGTTGGGAAGGAAATACATTTGCTCAATCATCCCGTAGTGTTGGGAAACTGCAGCGATATTTTCTAAAATTGGTGTCGGCAACATGTAAGACCTAGTCCCCTCCAACTTGAAATATTTGATTAGGGAGGACGGATAAACCCGAAACGTTTACTAATATTTATGGAAGGCATTAACTCTAGTATTTTGATTGAGGAGGCAGAACACCATTAGTCCCTCTCAATTTTTTGTCGACGGCCGTAATGTTTAACTCTATCGACCATGAAGGTCAATTTTTCAGCACGCTTCGCGCACATCTTTTGTCACATACATGCCTGGTAATTATTGAAACACTTTTGAGATGCACACAGGAAAACACCATGTGCAACTGTATAATTAGTATTTATGGCCTTCAGATTAAGACAATGTATTGGGATATCCCCATGCACCCTGCGAGTTGCCCCAGCACCGTACGAGTTGCATGCCGCAGCGCCCTAAAAAAGGCTAATCCTTAGGGGGCTCGAACCAGAATCTGTGTCAAATATCGTTGACGCCTTAGATGGTCGGTTTCATATTGTCTGTTTCCTTCAAAACAGTTAGAAAAACTTGGAAAATTATTTGTTACCAATAACGGTTATAAAAGTGCAGTTCTTGCAACTGAATGGCAACAAATACACGAAAAGATTTCTGAGAGAGACCACATTCTTTAGTCCAGCTCCATATTCCCCAACACAACTGGATTCTGTGTGATTTTGAAAGTCTGTTATACAACAAACCCCGCGCGAATTGATGATGCCTAACAGAATTAAGCCTACTACAGGAAACCGTAAGGAATTAATGTTCTGAAAGCATAAGGTTGTATACCCCCAGTAAATCCTCCATTGACTTACACACTAATTTGAAAAAGTAAAGTGGTATCTAATTGCCAGATACAAGCTACCCCTCACCAGAAAGCTGACAAGTTGGCCATTCATGGCACTTTCAATTTACCATACCATGACCGTGAAGACGTTTTGCTAGAGAACTTAACACAAACTTTTCCTATGTTTACTCAGGCCTTTTCACTCAGTCAATATGGCCGCCAGCTTCTAAGCCCATAATTTCCAGAAAACTGCTTCAACAGACCCCATTTTGGCACCACTGATGCTTCATTCTCGTCTTCTCTCCATATCAAAGCTGCAAAAGACCCATCCCATTTAGTAACATATCGCAAAAGTTACCTGGTCCCAATGTCTCCCCTTGATGATATCTGTAGGTGACCAAATGGACGCGTTAATACATGTAAATGGGGGCGTACCACCATAAGCGGCTCACCATAGGGGAGGGGGATTACAACAAAGTTTGCAAAGCATGGCCTGCAATTATTTAAAGTAAATAACATGTTTATACGAAATTACTATGGTATAAATAAAAATTATTTCTAAGTTTGGACGAAATCATCGCGCCCATCAATCGAATGTCATGATTTCTTATTCATGAAGTTGTATATATTATTGCAAAATTTCCCTTAATTTGTCAAACATGTATTTCGTGATAATTTCAAAATAGAAACTAAATTTACGACGTCACCCAACCACAGGTCATGTGCAGGTGGTCATGTGGATTAATAGCATTCGAGACGGCCGCATTTCAAATTATTTTCAGGCTAGTATGCAGATTCTTCAGCGGGGGAGATTCTAGTTCATGATAAGAAGAATGATAAAATACCATACTGTCTGAAAGGGTAGCCATTATCAGTGGCGCGTACTGCTGAAAAAATTCTTCTGCTAGAAATGCCTCCTACATTACCGGAAACGTAAGTTTCAAGTTTTTTTCAAAACAATTGTATTTTCATGTGTCAAAAATTTTACTTTCCAATAAGGGTGAATAAGAACACGTTTATTTGATAAAATCACTGAAGCCTTAACCAGTTAACCACGGATGACAGCGGAAGTCGCTAACTGCATGCGCGCTTACTCTTCTAAAGCCATACGTGCTTGGCGTGTGTGAAGTTGTGAACTTTAAAGGCAAAAGGCAGTCACCCCAAAATTTGCTTTGAAAAATCAGCAAACTCTTGCAAATCTCCCCTTATTGCATTACAAGCACCTCTGAAGACATTTGAACATAACTATTGCAAGCAATAGGTAAAGCAAGGAGAAATTCTCCTTGAATTTCACAAATCACTGACAAAAATAATGTCACATGATCAAAATAGGCCATTCGTGGACTAGAGTGAGGGGACATACTAACTCTGTTTGGGGTGACTGCATTTGCCCTTTAAATGTAAAATGCGATCATTATTGAATTCAAATTAGTATCGATGTCTGATCGAACTTGAATATGCCGAAAGGTCTGAAGGCGTACACCGTCAGTGTTTAACTAGATTTATACAGTAGAAATAGCGCATACCCTGTAGGAGAATGCGGAGGGCAGAAATCACGTTTTGCCCGAATTTAGAACCAAGTTGCAAGAATATTTTAAACGGCTGTATAAGTTGTTTTAAAATAAATACCAAATGGTTGATCAAAGACGGAGTGAGACTTCTGACTGACCTATTTGTATGGATGATGAATTGCCATTCTGAGTTAGAGGCTTTCCCCTACGGGCCCTACCCTTTTGAAAAAAAACCTTGTTACGAAAGCTGCTCAGATCCAAAATAAATATATCTATCATTTGCTATCATTTCATAGTTTTCAAGTGGGTTTATGTTTGAAATGTGCGTTATTTTAAGAAAACTGTCCAGAAAAACAACATGTTTATGACTTCTTGGCAAAGGTGAAACGTATTGTGACACGATGGAAGAAACAAGTTGACGTTGTAGTTCAGTATACTGCTTTGCATTCGAGAGGTCTCCGGATCAAATCTTGGTGGTACCTTCTGGAAATTTTCTGGTAGCTCAAAAATTACTTGTTCGGTACGGTATGGCTGTTCTCAGTGATGCGGTTTCTGGTTGTCAGACATAGGAAATTGTTCGAAAGAGGTCTCGTATAGTATGTTTCAGCTGTCCATCAGTGGTGACGAGCAAGGATTCTCCACCCTTCCAGTAGTTTAGGATAGGGTATACACCAGCGGAGCCACGAAGACCGGCATTTACCAGTCAAGGCCTCCCCTTCACCCCGGCCCCAGTCCGCTCCTGTACAAAGTAGAGAGTGAACAGCAGCAATGCGTATACGCGACTTTTGCCTCATCCCCAAATCCTGTCTGTCCCCACTCTCCCCCACCTTTGAAATCCTGGCAGCGCCACTGGTATAAACTCCGTCCGTCGTATGGGAACTCTAAACGGAGGCTCCTGGCTCATGATTAGGATGGATCAGAACACTCTTCTATCGTTACCTCTTGAACAATAATCGAATTTCGCAGGTGTTCATCCACGATCAAGTTATTGTAGAGTCCTCTATAAGCTCACGTAGTGTCCAGACGATATGCGAAACTTTACCTATGGTAATGTTCATAATTTAAGCCGTCTCATTTTATATTCAAAGGGATCAAGCCGTTGTGCTTGTTTCCCTGCCTCTTAAGCATATGAAGTAGTTGTATTAACTTTCAAAATTTGAAAATTATATAGTTGGATATTTGATGTAAAAGCTTTCGAAGTCCAGAAACAGCAGCAATTCACATCTAAATCCATCAAATATAGACCATTTTACAGGGTAATTTCTATTTAACTCTTGTATCATGAATGAACATGAGCTAAAACATGCAATTTTCCCGCAACTTCTAGAAGGGGGTGTGGGCTGCTGCCCCTCGCTCCGGACGCCTATTCGTGTAGTGTAAATCCGACTCTGACAATATAAAATTGATGGAGGTAAGCATAGTGATAGATGGGGTTAACAACACACCAACACGAATCTGTTATATAGTGTCAGAGCATAGTGATAAAACACAATGGCTGGCTGAGGTTAAGGAGGTAGGTCACCTTCTGATGCTGGAGACGCCCCTTAGTATCTTTCTGAGGAAAGCGGGAAGGTGTTAGGTCCTAACACCTCCCTGAGGTAATGTGGGCCAGATGCAAAATGGTGCTACATGTGGTGCTAAATTTGAATTGAACAATTCAAACGTTACCAAAACAGTGAAAGCAGTTATTTTTGTCCGGGCAGGCAAGGTTTTTGTGCGGGCGGCAACATTAAGACCGGGCGCTGACGCACGCATTTCAGAGTTTGTCCAGGCGGCGCGCCCGGATAGAACGGCTCAGTGGAGAACACTGTTGAGGGCTTTGAAAGTTAAAAGTAGTTTCAAGCGAAAGGTTATCGTTGGAGAAAACTACTTGGCATGACATGTAGAGGGATGGCGCGAATTGGGGAACAGGGGGCTTTCCCCCAACCCCCGTAGGGGGAAGGTCCCCTCACCGGGAAAACTTTCCAATTTCTCATGGAACGTTCATAGGCCTGGGTACGATTCTTTCATCCACGACTAAGACCTCTTGTCCCGACAGTTTACTTGAGTATGTCTTCATGGAGGGCGCACTCCACTTCACTGTTTCAAACGGAGTCAGTACAGTACAGTATCTGCCAGACATGAATGCATTGCAAATGTTGCAATGACGCCATCATGATCGCAATTAGTCTCAGCCTCTCTGAATTAAAAAGTTTAGAAGAAGATGGGCCCTCAGGCAGGGCTGGTCCAGGGCCCCCACAAAGGTAAATCCGGGCCTGATTCGCAAAGACTTTATTGCTGTCTTGAAAGCAGATCATATAGTCTTTATGTACTACGTGTGTACCAAAGGAATAACAATATGTAGCCTACACATGTGAATACAATACGTTTCGTGCAAATGTTATTACCAGTCAACTGTTGTGTCCGATACAAAACGGTCTGCGGTAATTGCGGGTTACATTCCTTGTATACATTATTGTCAATGAAAGAGATTTATCAATGCTAATAAAAGTATAAATTCATCGATCCGAGCGACTATTTTTAGGAACTTCCAACGAGTAGCAGAATACACAATCGGAACCAGCTGAGTCAATCTGTGCGGAAACATTTTATACTTAGTTCAAAATAAGATAGGAAACGGGCTAACCATTTAAGCGGAAATTGATGGTTTTCAAAAAAACTAGTATCTCCGAAAACTATACGAACGTCAATGACGGTGACAGAATGAGACGGTCTTAAAGGATAAGAAATTCCCATCATAAACCTGATGTAGTTTATACACGCAAAACGAAACCCTTTGCGTATGGAAATTGTGATGGCTTTTTCCAAAGTTCCCTCAACTTTTTGGACAAGAACCGGAGTGCGAAAGCCAAACGTTACTCCCGAATGAGTTATGCTCCCCAACTTGATCTACGCCCCAAGAGACACCCCGACGCATGGTCTTAGCCAGAAGTCCCCCTCTATACTCTCTGGCAAAGCGCCGAAGGGCGAGAACTAATTTTTTTTTTCTTTCGAAGAAACTCTGTTCACTGCTAAGGAGTTAAATTACCAAGGGACAGCTTAGACTGGACATAACCAATCGTAATAACGTTTTTTCTTAAGTTCCCTCGACTCACTGGCGATGAGAGCCGAGGGGGAAACACCAAACGTTTACTCCCGAAGGAGTTCTACCCCCCCCCCCCGAACTATACGTCCCCAAGGGACAACTTAGACTGAACATTGGACCAACCTGGTCTGTTAATGATGCATGCGTGATCCCGTTATAGACTTACTGAAAAGAAAATAACATACGCTATACATTATCTTTATCCAAAAGGCCGAGAAGTGACCAATCGTAATGCCTTTACCAAAGTCCCATCGACTCTATGGCGATTGAGCGAATGGCGAAAACCAAACGCCTAGGCCTACTCCCGAAGTAGGTCTTCTCCCCAAAGGAGATACGTCCCCAAGGGACAACTTAGACTGAACATGACCTACCTTTCGACCCTCAGACCTCTACATCATGAACAATCGTAATGACAGGACATTTTTTTTCTTTCCTGGAAAAGTTAGCATGAAATGATAAACACCTCAATCCGAATGCTATATATACTTAACTCCCTATTGTTGCTGCGGTTAATGGTTTCCTATTAAATTCGAAACTCAAGGTCGATTCAGGTCATACCGACCAATAGTACATCAGGCGAAAATTATACCTAGCAAACACAAAAATGTAAAACTATAACTACCTATTAAGGTAACATATAGAAAAGTATTGATTCGCATCAGGCAATGGATTATGAGGTTTTCAAACGTAAAATCATACACGTGGTTTATTTGCATAATTAGCCCATGAAGTAAACAAGTCCGCGCCCATTTCGGACTTACTGTTAGCATGGAAGTAGGTAGTACTTCCATGCTGTTAGCAGGTTAGAAGGTGGATGTGGTTAGGAACAGACAGTCGATTCGTTTTCTTTTTCTCATTGAACATAGTTATGTTTTTCTTCAACCTGATTCTACAATGTCGTTATCAGGGGGTGGACATACAAGAGTGGTGATTTCGGGAGATGGGGGTGTGGTCTCCGAAATAACGGGGGGGGGGTTGTCTCCCCCTTCAAATAGTTGGTGAATGGGCGTTATATTCTGCAGGAAATTATGAGTTCGAGACTTTGCCCACACATACACGTAGGGATAACAGAAATGACTTTCCAACTCGATTTGCACGCACATCTACCAAATACATACACCGTAACTAAGTACAGAGACAAACATACACGTGCAGGCTATATATAGACCTATGCGTGTACGTACACAAGAACAAGTATTCATCGCTTTGTGTTTTGCCTCCCGCCAAATAAATTTGCATGGCCGTCATCCCTCGCGATGATGGCAAATATGGCTCACACCAGTCTCGTCCCCTACTTTACAACAGGTAGGCCTATACCTTAGAACTTTTGCCTTTTTGGGGGGGGGGTGGGTTTGCGATGTATTGCAATCATTCTTTATTTCCTTCAAAACTTTATTTTGGTTTAAAAAATAAGAAGCAACCATTGCGTTCGCTTTGCAGAAAATTTTCATATTTTTAAAACCATTATGTATAGAAAAAGAACTGTAGATAATTTAAAATAAGGCTAAAACAGCAAACTTCTTTTCAAGAAATAAGGTTCCCATGTAAAGAAATTCAATCATTTGTTCCTCAAGAATAATTTGTTGGCCCCAAAGTCGAAAAATTCAAATGATGCAACCTTAATAACTCTTGCAATGCATACTAGGAGATAAAGCTACTACTGGAGTTTATTTGTAAACACTGAATGATTTAAAAATGGTTGAAGATGTTTTCTCTGTATGTCTCTGTTGGTGTATATATATTAAACGCAATATTTTCCTTCAATTTCATGTCAGTACAATCACAAACGCTTAATCACATTAGCAATAAAAATAATACCGGTAATAAAAAAAATGCAACTCATTACTACTATAAATAACGGCATTCTAATCAGATTAATTCCTGTCACCGTCGTAAATGTCAAAGGGAAATAACACCGCACAATATGAAAATTATCCAAAAATCATCCGCACATGTGAACATACTTGTCGTGGTCACAGTAGTTCTCCCGTCATGTCCTTGAAAATTGAATAATATTTCGCCTTGTGCATGAAGCATCTCTACCTGTATTTCTCTAACAGTTACTCGTACCTTATGTCATTAGCCTTCTGTGCAGTCCGTGGACTTCATCGGTCTAAGCCAACGTCAACGAATAGAGATAACTATACAAATACATTGTCTTCGTATATTAGGTTGACAAAATTTGTTATATTCTTATTCAGAGCTGTAAATAACTGTATCGCCCTGCTCCTGTTTTGTGAGTAGCGCCCTCAAATCGTAAACCCGTTAACGAGTTCCGCTGGCTTTCCATATCAAAAGGTTAAGTTAGGTGACGTCATCATTTCGTCAGACGAATCAATGACGTGGGTGGCATTGATCTTAGCCAAAATGCTTTAATCAGTCACGCCAAGCATTACTGGTGGAGAATTTCACTCTCCTAAGGTTTTCTGAGCCTTAAAATGGTGATGATTAATCCTAGTAAACAGACAGATTCAGCAATTTTAAGATTATTTCGTTTAAGTATCATTTCTCCTAAGGCTCTCGTATGACAGTTATCATTCACAGAGATTTCCGCGTGGGATAAAGCGGACTTGTCGCTGCAGCTTTGACGTGGCAGTTTAATGTCGCCGTACGATTCCACGATTCTCGTAATCGACTGTTTTACCAAGAGCAAATCACACATTCCGAATCTTTACATTACTCTCACCATTCATTTATGTCAAACAACCACTGCCTTCATGACAACTTCGTCTGCAAAGCCTTCAAAGTTATTTTTTTCTCTGAAAATCTTTTACAGATCATAAATGTAATATTAAGCGCGTACTTCCTCACGGGCTTTTCTTCCCCAATTGCAAAAACCGTGTAATGTAGTTGTAATAAGTATTCAAATTTCTGTTGCAGTGACATCATGGTAGATACGACCAGGTTTTCAACAATTATCTTCCAGAACCAATCTAGGTATGACAGTATGAAATATTTATCGAGGCAAGTTTGTCTGGAACCATCATGCAAGAAGGTCCAGGACCCAAGTTCTTTTTAGATGTACAAACTCTGCTAGGAGAGTTTCTGAAGTGATGGTCACGATGAAAAGTACGGCATGAGAGGCGCTGCAGTGTGAGTGCCGGACTATGAGTGCTTACGAGTACAGTTACAGGTACCATGTCATGGGTAAATGTTTGGTTATGGAGTCATACCTGGGTCCGGGTCCAAAGAAAATGAGACCGTCGATACTGGTACTGCTCCTAACCAGTGGTTAAGGGTGCAGGACCCAGACCATGGACACGGTTAAGGATACCAGGTCATTAGTAAGAGTACGGGTACGGGTGTACCATGTTGTATACATATGAGTATTGGCACTGGTCCATAACTACAACTGAATCGTAAGCACAAATGAAAGTATACGATAACAAGACATCGGGAAATGGGTACCAGGAAATAAACTTATAAAGGGAAAATGCCGTCACCCCAAGTTGAGAACGTGTACCTTGGTATCCTTACTCATGAATGACTCTTTTTAATCGTGTGAGAATACTTGACAATACTTTTGTTACTGAAATAGCTCATTCGTGCAGAATAACTTCTTGGTTGAACACATCATGAAAGAAGATGTAAGAGAAATAAAAGGAAATTGTAGATGTTGGCGATGTTTTCAAATAAATTTTGTGTGACTGTTCATTTCCTTTAGTAAGTTCACAATCCTACCTGTTTGGCCAATCTATTCAGCAGAATGGTGTAGCTTTCATGAACATCTACACAAAGTGTATTGCTAACCTGGAATAGCTACACACTTATCGCACTGTAAGTGAAACTGTCATAACTACGTCAGTAAATTGCCGTAACCCACATTAATCTATAAACCCTTTCTTCATATGACAAAATTACAACAATGCGTTATCACGAGACTTATATTTTTATATTATAGCACGGTAAGAAGGATGAGATCTTTTCGTTACTTTACCAGTTGATCATGTGCGGCAGTGCCAGTTAAAATAGCAACCGTCGTCATAGTAACGATTAATGCTCCCGGCTTATTAGTCTCAGGGTCTAACTCATGGTTGGTGCCCCAAGGGGACCGGAAGTACATCACAGCGCGGGAAGAGGTCAAAATGTGTCCGAATGTGTGTGTGTGGGAGGGGTGGGGAAAAGGTGGATGTAGTTGTGTTCAATTTTGTTTCACAAATAGCGTTCGATTTATTTAAACTTGGTGGGAATGTACCCTATGTGGAACCGGTGTGCTGGGCATACTACAACAAAGGTCTGAGGTTAAATGGTCAAATTTTGTGAAGATAATTTTTTGACTGTAATTCCTATGGGAAATTTTGCACTGACATAAAACTTCACAAATAAATGGGGATGCATAGTTCTACCAAAATATGTGGTTGCCACGGAAACGAGGTCAAAGGTCACGTGATGAAAGGTCAAAAGTATGTTTTTAAACAAATTTTTTTTTTAAAACGCCCTTCTTGCAGCGTTGTGGGAGGACTGATTATCTTCCAACTTGGTTGCAAGCTACCCCATGGTGGGAAATGTGGTTTCTCAGACCCCTAGAAGTGAAGGTCAAGGGTCAGAGGTCAAAGTTCATATTGTGTGAAAATGTTTTTGGCCTAAAAATAAAAAAGAAAACATTGCACTGACATGGCACTTAAAACGCATAATGAGGATGCTTAATTAATCCTACCAAATGTGTAGGGACAATGTAAAACCGAGGTCAAAGGTTACGTGGCGGAAGTTCGAAGGTGTATTTTAAACACGAATTTTTGTCAAAAATTTCTCTTTGTAGGATAGACAGATTCCTTCAAACATGTAGGAAGGTACCACAGGGTGGGAAATTGTGTCTCAAAAACCACCGAAAGTAAACAAGAAACTTCACACATATGATTGAGACACCAAGGTCTATCCAGGGAGTTGTTACTTAATGACAACTCCCTGGTCTATCAATGTATGTTGTTGCCATGGAAAATGAGTTCAAAGGTTACGAGATGAAAGGTCAAATGTGTACTTTAATAGCCGATTTGTTTCAAAGACTCCTCCTTGTGGGCTGGACTGATTCTCTCCAAACGTGGTCGGGAGGTACCATAGGGTGGAAAAGTAAAGGTCAGAGGTCAAACTGATTCCATATGTATTAGACTCATTGGTGATGTGAATTAATGTATGCCACTGTCATCACACTAAATGAGTCCTCTCAACTCCACTCTACAACTCTAGGACTGTCCTCTTGTGTAAGAAATTAACCTCTATAAATTGTCACGTCATTGCAAAACGAGCTTAAGCAGTTTTATCCTATAAATGTAACAGAATATTTTGCTACACGATGAAACTCCAACAAAATTGTAAGTACAGGGCTATGAGGGAGAATCCAGGCACCTGGTTAGTAGCTTGGGTATGGCACAAGTAAGGGTACGACTGGTAAGTCATGAGTGCGGGGGTACGCCTACGGGTCCAGAAAACGGCAAGAAATATTTGGAAAAAAATGTGTGGATGGATGTCTGCCGTAAGGATATTAACCACAAATATGTCTGGCTAAGTCATCACTTTTCGGAGCCAAGAACATGCAGCCTTGCTTTATATTCAAGGGAGCATTTTCTCCAATTCTCTCACAAGTTTGAAATCCTAGCGAGGTACCTGAGCGAAAAGTAGCCTATTCCTTGACCCACAAGAGAAGTAATAGGGGACATTACCCCCTTTGCGTACCTCTTTCATCACCGACCTTGATACAAGCGGTTCCACATTGTCCTGTTGTGAGTGGCACAAGGAATAGGGGCCCACGACCGTTTACAAGAGATCACATGAGAAGCTTCGACAACGTTTGACTGCGTTCATATTATCTGACGGTGGGCAGGCCCTTAGAAAAGGGGGTAAGGGGGATAAGCCCCCTGAAAAATTTTTCGCCCCTTAGAAAGTTTCAAGTTGCCATTGACTTAATACATTTTACACATTTGGCCCCCGAACCGAGAAAAATCCCCCCAAGCCATTTCGCCCCATTCAGTACCTTGTCTGGCTACGGGCCTGATGGTGGGGTCAAGGAGCGGAGGGAAGGAAAATCATTCGCAGAGAGTAATTTGAAGTAAAATCTTGAATACGAGTGACATCGGTTTCTTTCGGGGTATCCGAGACCCTTGATAATTCTCATCTCTTTCCCGACCCCCATTCGAACAGTGTCTGGATGATGGTAGATTCTGCCTTCGGATCCACAAAAAAAAGAAGGCATGGAAAGGAAGGTGGGGAATAGAAATTATTCGCTCCATGTCGGGCGCCAAACTTAACACTTTGTCACATATTCAACACTGCACCACGGTCACGTTTTAATCCAACCTGTAACACCTCAAGTGATAACTTGTGATAGCTTCATTTTTTCTGTTTCATTCTTTGGCTAGAAGTCTTCAATTTTTTTTTTAATTTTTTATTTTTATTATGATTACTATTGTTTTTTTTTATTCCATGGGCTACAAACCTCTATACGTACTAATTCATATTCCCATGCTAACTAATCACGTATTTCTAACACAGCTTTTGATCATGTCGTCAACCTAGATGCCAAAGTGGTAAAACAAACTGATGAACGAGCACTAAATTAAAAAAATATAATATAACGAAGGCTGCTAATTTAGCTATACATCTATGCCCATTCATTATAATTCAGCTTAGCCTACTACCGGCAAACCACCGGTTGGATTCGCAGTGTGGCTCTACACTTTTTTTCTGGCGATAAGTGAAGACAGAGAACGTGACTGGTTGTCTTGTCTTTTATCCACGGACATCAATTTATTGCCGTCAATATTCCTCCGTCTTCTTCACTTGACTACATTCTCTTCATTTCTCCAGACTCCTCTCATTCTATTACCCTGATTCAAGGACAATATCTTCATCTCTATGCATTTTCTCGCCTCTATCTTTTCAGTGTGCTCCATAAAAAAGAACAAGGGTCACCGTTTGCGCGGGAATTGATGACTACCGTTGCTAGGCAACACCAGACGGTAAGAGATCTCGCTGTAGCGGAATCCATATATTTCAAGCGAAGGCGCGCAATACTGGTGACCTTTTCCCGTCAATGTAAGTCCTACATTGTACACAAAGTAAGTTATGTTTATTCGCAGGCACACACGCCGGTTCTTAGCCACGATTTGGAGTAGAACGCATTTAAAACACTTTGGTGTTTATGATAGATGCTATTGCACGGCGTTTTCAAGCAGAGCAACACTTGTCGGCGCCCGACGACCCGATTTTTTCAAACAAAACCGGAAACTTGAGTTAATATCTAAGACTCGAGTTTAGGTAACTCTCCATTTTTCCCTCAAGACAAGAGCAGTAACATGATTTGAATAAAAGAAAATTGAGTCGGACAGTACTCGACAGAAAAGCCTTCTCACCTCGAAATTTTCAAGTTAAGAAAATCGCAAGAGACTTTTGTATGACACGAAAACAGAACATTAAACATTAAATGGAGAGGCGTATCCCTCGGAGCCCACGAGAATCGTTAAACTGCCATAAAACCCGCGGAGGGAGGGACACAGAGGAGTGCGTAAAATATCGCAATCGACCAACGTGTAGAATGAATCATGGAGACCTATCGACGATGCTTCGAAAGGCGTGATTTAAAACGAGAACTAGGACGCATTAGGAGGTCGCGGCAAACCTCCGGCCCAATTAGGATCGAGCCATCTTCAGTTTCAGTAAATCCTGAACATCCATCTTAATGACTCCGAAGAGAAAAGATACACGATGATTTAGGTAAAAGGAAACCTCTTAATTTGGCAAATAGAAGGAGGTCGGGCATTGAGGGAGAGAGGGAGATCTCTAAAATTTGCAATGGAAATGTTTCTGCCCAAAGATACAAAATGTATGTTGATCATGCAGTATTAATGGGAAATGGGGTTACCCTAGGGTTAATTGGTGTGCCCCAGATCGCGGTTGTCCACGCTAGTCGTTCGTCGTCGTGCCGAACTAATCGGCTACAATCATTGGCCTTAAGCTACTAAGGCGACATGGACTGCTATCCGTGGGTGAGATTTGGAGACGACACTTCAGCTAGCCTCTTCTTAGCCAGGAGGAGACGGAGAGAGATAACTAGGCCGGTGCATACGTTAACACAGACGGACTGAATTAACAATCCCTCAATTTAATAACCGTGGCGTCTTTTGCCCTTATCGCGGGATAGGCAGCGGGGGCCCTTCCCTTTGATACAGTTACGTTTGCCAACGAATCCACGAGATCTAATGGAAAGACGGCCAAGTCGTCGGTCTTAACAGGTGTACACAATGTGGGTCTGTAGTTAGTTAAGCCGTGGAATTATTGAACTCATTCCGTTCAGGTACGGTACTTGAGAAAGGAAAGAGCCGCGATTTCTCCAATGACAACCCCCAGTGCAGTGGATAAAATTTCTCATAGAACTCTTACCATATTCATCTATTCTAGTAGTTTAGATAGAATTTAGAAAACTGTACTTTACTAAATAATACACATTGGTACAGTATGTGCATTTTAGAGGAATTTCATGTGACGTCACGCGATTGGGATTACCCGGGGCTGAAGGCCAGAACACAAGCGCACGCGCACGGCATAAACATAGATACTACTGTGACACAATGGAGGCTTATCCTTTAAAACCAAATAGACGTGCGACCACGTGACGTTGGTGAAACACCTCGACTCGTTCATGTTTACAAACAAATGACGTCACGACTAGTTGGAAAAAGACATTTAAGGCGCTCTTGGGCGACAGTCACAATGAAATGTAGATTCTTATTCGTCTACGTTCTGCGTAGGGGCGTCAATTTGGGGGGGGGGGGGAAGGGGGACATGTCCCCTCCATTTTTTGAGAGGAGGGGACACTCACACATTTGCCCCCGGACGGGGAGAAAGGTCCCCTCCAATTTTTTTAGAGAAGGGGACACAAACACATTTGTCCGCCCCCCCCCCACTTTTCGTCACTTGAAACTAAAAAGTGAGGTAACTAAACACTATATGTAGGCAGGTAGTGGTGAAGTGGTGAAGACATAGATATGCTCAGAAGGTATTCCATGTGGCTCTTTATCAGGTCCGTAGTCAGTAAGTTCTGTCACAATTCTTTCTATAACTTCAAAAAATTTTCGCGCGCTGCGCGCGCTTTCATCTTCAATTCTATCTAGCTGTAACGCCCGTCATTTCAAACATATTGGATTTATTCAACGTTTAAAGGTTCCACAAATACGGTAGTCGTGATTCTAGAGGAACACGAAAATGCAACGTTGCGAACTTCTAACCTCTTTTCCCTATCTTTTGGAAGATTCTTCCTTCAACCTCACCGTCGTGGCAAACATATGTTGTAAGATAAAAATTTCAGTTTCGTCTGGGAGCATTCAATGGGTAAGAAGAAGAATGTACTCCCCGACGGAGACCGTGCAGTAGTGCAAACTTTTTCAAAAATTATTAAATCTTTTTCAATATAACCCCAATTTTTTCGGTGCGCTTCGCGCGCCTAATATTTTGTGGTCAGCATCATTTCGGCAACCCATTGCATCTATCAGGGCTTAGAGTAGCTGGCCCCAGTCAGTGTGCTTGGCTCCCATGTCGGCAAATCAAAGCACCACCCCTGGCTGAGCCTGCATGCAGTTTTTCCTTTGGATAATGAAGTATACCCCAATTTTCATAGTAACCCCATATATTGAAACATTTGGCGCCATTTTGCATATGGATACCCTCCTCTTATAGCCTCCTCACCAGAACAGGAGAGAAGTTTTAGGTCAGATGTCCCCCACTTCCAAAATCAAATCGACGCCCCGGTTCTGCGTGCAATCGCGCCAGCGTTTTCAGGCGCAAAATCTAACATGCAGGCATATCTTCTTGCGCATGCCAAACAAAGCCAACCAGTGACAAAACCATGAACGGTCTAATACAATGAGTAATGGTTCCTTACCCTTGATACTCAATGTATGTTCTCAGCTTTTGCTCATACCTTGGTATGAGCGGCCGACATGCAGCTAACATGACGTAATAATTAACAGACTCCATGGCGCTTTTATGCCTTGCTGTGTCATTAATTTTCTTTGTACATTATGAGTGTCATCACATAATAGTTAGACTTGATATGTTGGACAAGGAAAGCAAGTTCTGGTCAAGATCCTGAGTAGCATCTGTGTTTTTCAGCCAGTCTGGGGCCACGCATTACACACCCATGTAGGGTCTGAGGTTCGAGAGGTTGGTCATGTTAGTCTGTTGTCTCTTCCAAAGACGGAGCTTCTCTCGGGTGTAATATCTATTCGAGGTTATTGCGGGTTATCGCCTTTCCGATTAGGTTGTTGGGACTTAGGCAAAAACTATGCCATTAGGCTGAGGAGGAAAAGAATAGGTATGCTTTTTAACTGTGCAAAGGGGTGGTACGAAAAATAATTACATGCAGTTGTATTATGGGCACGAGAGAAACATGTTTTCGAACTCTGAAGCAAAGCCGGAAAGATCAATTTATCTTATATCTTTAGTGCTCAAGTAGCAGGTGTTAAGTTTGTTCATCCACACGTATACACTGGAAAAGAATCAGGCCCAGCATGCTACGTATCACAACGGATGGTAAGTTCCGGTTTACTGTCAGTTGATAGTGTTTAGTCAAAAAGAAAGAATTACAAGACGGAATCTTTTTGATCGTGGCAAATTACAGTAATATCTTTGTGATTGGTCACAATCCTTCAATTAAAGTTAAAAGGAAGGCAAATTTTAGATGGAGCTGAGAAGAATTGCCCCGGAGTGAATTGTTCGGAGTGGGGTGGGGGGTTGCCCGGTCAAGGTGAAAATCGGTGGTGTATCAGTGATGTATCGCACATTATACACCAGAGTGGATATATCTAAAGGGGAGACACATTCAGTCTTGCATTTACAAGATAATCAAATGAGACTGAAAAGTGTTGCCGCAAGGTGCTGTCAGGCTGCAGTGCCGTAAGGAGTATAGAATTGGCCTTTAGCAATGATTGCTGTATAAGGTAAACTGCGGTAGATAACGGGTGGGGGATCAGATATCCCCCACTTGTTGTGTGGCATGGCCAAGGACCTTCTCAGTCTACCTCATCTCAATTAGCCCAAATTCAGCATTCGCATTGTATTGTGGGATGGATCAGAGAAAATTGTACCTACGTTTCCCCATGTTTTGTCCCGTAAAGTATTAGCCTGTTCAAACGTAGGAGTTCTAAGTCTGTGGGTAGTGCTTCTACGAGAGAGGATCTGTGGCGTCGCCAGACTTTTCGAAGTGGGGGCACTAAGGGTCAAGCGGTCCACCGGAGGGGCACACCAAAATGCAGTATGGTGTGTGATCGCCGGCCTGGGGAGGGGTCTAATGGGACAGGGGGTTCACCCTCCCCTTTTATAATTTTCATGAAAATTAGGTGTCCTTACATGCAATCTGGTACCACATTTAACTACCTTTGAAGTAAAATTTGTGTTAAAAATTTACGTATATTTAGGAACTAAAAAAAAAATTGGCAAGCGGTGAGGGGGAGGGGGCATGGCCCTATGGCCTCCCCTGTGTATGCAACACAAAAATATAAATCACAATTTGACCATTGTGTTAGCCTTACTCTCACTAACGATTTTATGATGGGGGTGAATAGGGACAGTGAATCATTTTCTGAATGTTTGTACTGAGCTTTATTGGATACGCGTTGAAAAAGGCAACAAAAGTCGCAATTTTTTTACAGTTTTCGAAGATAAGATTTGGCTAAAAGAAAATCGATGTGGGAATTGCATTGAAGGAAGAGGACTCAAGACCTCAGTAGTCCCATAACTTTTGAAAGCAATGGGCTGAAGCAATAGCTGTGGATTACATCTCCTAATAAGGCTGTCCTTTATACAGTTTAACAAATAGATGCGCGCCAGGCGCCCGGCAAAATGGCAGTTTTGAGATCATTTTGTGCAATTTTAGTCGTTTGTTTGAGTGATTAAGTGATAGTGGGTCCTCTTTTTCATATCAACATATACGTAAATAGTGTGTTTGTGCATAAATTTTTTCATACCCAAAATCTCATTGGGGGCACCCGGGGGCACAGCTAACCTTTGGGTGCACGTGCCCCCATGGACCCCTTGGTGACGCCACTGGGGAGGATCGTTCAAAATTTGTCCTAAGGTCGATGAGAAACAATGAGTAATATGCATACATTTATTTACTTTCTTTTGTAAGAAGAGATGATTTTGACCCCTTCCAGAGACACATCTAATCCTAGTGAATAATTCTTTAAAATAATTTATTAGCTAATAGAGGCTTCCCTTCCGTGTAGAATAAAGGTAGCCTACTCTCCCTTCGTTTAGAGTACCTTTATCTCCGTAATAACTACAGCGCCACCAGTATTTCACAACTTCAGTAATTGCCATTCGGTGTAGCTTGTAATCTGGTAATATGTGCTTTCTAAGAAAAACTGATCACGTCTAAGCTCCCAGTGCAAGCGAACATCTGAAGCTACTCCCAAAAGGATCAACGAACCTTTAAGGACATGAGGATAAGAAGAAGCCCCCAGACAGCCCTTGCAACAACGCAAACGAAGCCTGTCTTGAACAGCTTCAAAAAGCATGTACCTTATTTACCATACCAGCATAATTCGTATCTATTTCTGTGTGAACGAAGGATTTCGTCGGTTAAGGTTTCCTATTTCCGTTTTAGATAAGAAAGTCTCGTCTAATTAATGACGGCCAAATCACCTTCTGAGAAATTACGAAAATTAATAAAATCTTTCATTAAACTTGCAAATTTTCGTTTTAAACATAAGCAGAAACTAGACTTACGTACTTCAACCTCATTGATAACGTGGCACTGTTCTTTAAAATTATTTATTATTGTCCATGCACAAAGAGAATAGACCTATTTTGTTATACATCACAACCATACATTTTCTACCCGTCCTTTATCTTAATGACGTCACCGACAGGGACCTTAACTTGAACATGATCCAGGCTCAGGCTAAAGATTCCATTACATTTCACCTTAATTTCTTTCTTTTTTTATTTTCCTTTGCTAAACCTTCATGACATTTGACAGTAATCGGTTGGCAAACATATGTTACCTTTCGCTAAACTTGACCTGAAAAGAGAGTTGCACGAACAATTCCGAATTACTCTCGCCGGCTCTCTTAAACAGTGGGCTAAATTAATTGTGAGTTGTTTGGGGGAATTTTTTTTTAAGAAGTAGTGAACCATTGCAAACGTTTGGAAATGCTGAGTTCTTGCAATCCTCTGCGTCATTGGACGTAGCCACAGGGAAGGCAGGGGCACTGGGAGGGACGGGAAACATCAAAGGTGAAAGGTAAAGGATTTTCCTAAAGGCAATTTCCTTTTCTCTATATGATGGAATAACTGTTGTCAACTGCAAAGCTATTTCACAAATTACCGACATGGTATTGGAAGACGCAATGCACTAAACAGGTAAGGGGCGTGGGCCAAACAATTGTCATGGCGGCTTTGTCCTCCAGAACCCCTCATTCTTATGCCCCTCCCACACACTTAATTTACTACACACTTTGCTGTACTTCATTAAAGGGGCTCATTGAGTTGATATTGATTATTTTTGTGATGAGTTAAAAGAAAATCATTGCATGGCAATGCTTCTAATCAGCCTCAGTACATGTTTCATTCCCTATAGTTACCCGGAAATGTGAGAAATTGAAGTTTTTTTTGTGGACAGGGATTGCATATGATTTCTACCTAATGGTTAAAAGTGTCTGGTCAGGAATTTGAAATAAATGATTTTAATCATTAATTAAACTATCATTGCCATTTCAGTTGTGAGTTAGATGGGCAGAACTTCTTAGTTTGATCATTTACCATCAAGATGTGAGTAAATCTCAACAGGTGTAAAGAAAATTCATGAATGTTGTGAACCAACTCATTAAGCCCCTTTAAGGTGGCAAGGTTGTGAAAGGGTAAAATAGATAACATTTTGTTCTACAGCATCTGAACGTACTGCGTGGCTGTTGACTATGTCTATTTGTCTTTCATTTGAAGGTTCAATGCATAATACAACCGGGAAGCAGGCTAGCAGCCATGCAGGCATGGCGTTGAAGTGGGGAGGCATAGCTTCCAGGGGAGAAAATTTTCAAGGGGAGGAGGTAGATTTGCTGATCGATACGAAGGAAAGGTAGTTTCTGTTTTACCAAAACTCTCCAGAGAGGCGAAATATTTTCTGGACGGTGCCGTCCAACTTGAAAATGGGTCTGAATACAAAATGATTAATAAAAATTAATAATAATTTGAATTCTGATTAGAAAATAGCTCGTGGCAACAGTCTGGTTCAAGAAAGTTCGTGCTCAAAGGCATCTTCCGCATTTACTCAACTATACACTTGCCCTTTTACAGTTGTAAGTTGTCACTGAAAAGTTTAGCAGCTACTTCAGCACTTGGAACAAAATATTTTTAGTGGTATATATGACAGAAAATTGATATTCTAGATCAATTTTGAAAACACAATGGGAGATAGATAAATGTTAAACAACTTGACTGTGAAGCATCATAAAATGACGTCATAATAATGTTAATCAATTACTCGTTGTATGTCAGCATAAAAATAAAAACAGTTTTTCACAAATGCAAAAAGGGTAGAAGGCATATATCTTTTCAGAGGTGTATTCTGAGCTTTGTTCATATATTATAGACAGGACTATCTTGAATGACGGAAACCCCCCCCCCCCCATCATTTTCACTTTGAAGATTTTATTGTTGGTCTTTAAACGTTTAAAATTACCTTGGAAAATGTCAAATTCTTGGAACTGAATGCCCCCCCCCCCAAAAAAAAACTTAGTATTTATAGCAACCTTCTGAACGTACTGGTCGAACAGAGGTAATTAGCTCACTCCATTATGGCTTCACAACCAACCTATTTATCACACTGATGTAGGAAGAGGTCTTATACATCGAACTGTTAGACTAATAGCCCCATAGAAACTGCAACATTTCAACTCCGATTTCCAGCGTTTTGGGGATTTGTGAGAATGACTAATTACCTTAAAGAGAGAAATCAGTCGTCCCAACTTTATTTTCAAAAAATTGCTAAATCTTACAGATCTCCGCTTATTTGTTTCTGTATAAAAAACATTGAATAATGAAGGTAAACCAAGGGGTTATTCTGCATGAATTTAAGAAATAAGTAACAAAAATATTGTCACATGATTGAAAGGAGCCATTTCTGAATAAGGATGACGGGGTGCACGAATTCAAATTGAGGGACTGTATTTTCCCTTTAAAGAGGCATATTGAGTTGGTTCACAAAATTCATGATTTTTTCACGACTGTTGAGATTACTCACATCTTGATAGTAAATGATCAAACTAAGAGATTCTGCATGTCTGACTCACAACTGAAATAGCTATGATAGGGTACTTAATGATTAAAATCATTTATTACAACTTTGTGACCAGACACTTTTTACCATTATGTAGTAACCATATGCAACCCCTTTCCACAAAACAATACAATTTCTCACATTTTCAGTAACTGTAGGAAGTGAAACGTGAGTAATGAGGCTAATTAGAAGTATTGTCATGCAATGGTTTCCTTCAAACTTGTCCCAAAACTAATCCATGTAAACTCAATGAGCCCCTTAATTTGTGCAATAGTTTCTCAGACAGTATCGGACAGTGTTTACTCTAAAGAGCTTCTGTCCCAGACGGTTCCCGGGCATCCTCCAACTTTTTACTGGCTAATACCCACCCTTACGATTTCTTTCCGATTAACGTCCCCTGAATATCCCCGGACAATTTCTAAACTGCCAAACAAATCAAGTACCCCTCAGATACCTCCATCTCAGAAAAGTTGCAATTGTCCCGGCAGGGTGGGATTTTTCCGAGGTGAGTTCGTGGGAATAAACTGTCCGAGGGAAGAGTTTTCCAATGACGGTCTTAGACAAGTTACTACCATAGTCCACCTATAGTTGAAGCTCATATTGTTGAAGATCCGAAAGCGAACGAAACCCATTCACGGAGTCAATTGGCACATCTTAGGTGGTTGGTATTGTGAAAGTCTTTTCAGCTCTCAAACAAGCGGTCCTATTGAAAGCCTTCGTAATGAATTTGAAAGTGGTTCGCGGAAAGTTCTGTACGTCAAAATTACAGCAACATTTACATCATCGAAGTCAATGCAGTTGTTCGAAGCACTGTACGTGTCCCGGGATGTGGAATGTATGGGGTCTGGCATATGGCCCCTGGTGGGACATGGGACAAGAAAAAGAAACCCCGTAGCCTTTGAGGTATTTTAAAATTTGTGGGCACTAGAATGAACGTTGTTATTTGTGATAGATCTATGAAGTTCACAAAGGACTGGCTGTCTGTCGATTTGATAACTTGGGAGACTTGTGGGAGTGACAAGGATGGGTGGTTTTAATTTAAGGATTGTATGCGTTATTGGAACTAATGTGATCCCTCTGTGTTATCCCATTCTACTCTTCCTCGAGTGACATTTTCACCCAACTGAAGTTAATTAATACTCCGAGCACAGCCAAATTTTAGTCGAATCCCCTCGATTAAAGAGTAATCGCTGTGGCAAATTTCACCCTTTTACGGAGAGTAGTAATAATGTGGTGAGCATTTGCTATGGGAGAGCGAACAGTATCTATGAGACATGTATTTAAATATCAAAACATTTTTTTTAAAGTTACAAAAGTGTCTTAAAATTTACTCCTAACCTCTCTAGCGTTTTTTCATCATTCAGTTTCTTAAATTGTTTGTCTTTTTTCTTGGGGGGGGGGGGCTGAGAAATGATGCAACTGCTAACACATGATTGGATGATACTTGCTGTAGCGGCTCCGAAGGCATAACCAGTCCTATACAGCGCCAATAAAAATGTAGCAAGATTGTCGTTTTCATTAAAGTAAAGGATACAGAAAGTATCAGCATCAACCTGTCAACTCGCCTCTTTTTTTGAGTGAATATCAAACGCGACATCTCGGGGAGTACCGATACATTTCCTACAAACAGAATACTGTTATAACATGACCCACGGGGAAGGCCGGAAGGGCGTATAGACACATTCATGATGAAATATTTCTATGTAGCACATAAGTGAATGTTACGACTAACGTGTTGTCGCCTGATCATTTTAATATTGCACGGTAGGTTAACATTTTGAGTAGAGGGAGTCTCTTGAAAAAGCGGTAGGCCTACGCTCCAAAACTAGGAAATGAATTTTCTCTTCTCATGTGACTATTGTTTTAATGTGGTAATTGATTGTTTCATTGAGCGACACGAATCCTTTAGAATTTTAAGCTGTAAATGTTGTGTGACAAATAGTCCTTGAATAGTTTGGAAAGGAACGTGTAGGCTATGTGGAAACGATCAGGCCAAGTTGTAATGAAGGATATAAATTAAGAAGTACTCATGCAAAAACTCGAGGAAAACGAAGGTGTAAAAGTACGTCTGTAGGCATTGTACCTTTCTGCTGTGCAAAATCGTATTAGTAAATCGTCAAATGTGGTTTTGCGTATGTGTGTGGGTGGGGGCGGTGAGAATCACCCTCTTACGGACGCTCTCATTGCACCTTTTTCTTTTCTAGATGACGCTATGTAACACAATCGTGATGGTGTGTCGTAAAATCCCATCTAACTAATTCATAGCTAACATTTCAATGATCATGATACACATAACGTACCATTAGTGTACGGCGCCTACTTGTACCTTTATCATGCCTTGTGCCTATGGCCAGGAGAAGGACTAATATGGTTAAGACTTAATCGAACAGTACCGGTAGTTGGTGGTATGTTGACTCTGCATGATGGAAGTACTCCCCTGGTTCACCATGTGATGTGAGACTATTTGTCAGAGTGTGACTTCCTGAATCATAAAAGATGTACCACTTGTGATCCGGGGTATTACTTCCATGATGTAACGAAAGAAAGATGGACTTGAAAAGTCAGTTAGTTAGTTTGATGGGGTTTTACGCCTCAAGCTCTTAGTTTAATCTAGCGGCGCCCACTGCCTTTTTTCCAGTTGTGGGGCACTGAACTTGAAAGGATTAAATGAGGTGGCAAACAGTTACGTAATGTCAGGGCTGGTGCGTTTTCAGAGTTCATGCAGCAAATGTTTTCATGAAATATTGAAACAAGGACTCTCTCCACCAAATACGATAACGGGACTCATATTGTTCAAGCGATCAATGCTGTCAAAATTTGTCATGTGCACCTCTGCCCAATCAATTAGAAGAGAACAATGAACTGCAATGGATCCCAAGTACTGCAAAAGTATATGGGCCCAGAACATTCGAAGGGCAGCACGCCTTCAATTTCGATTATGCTTCACCTTTTCTTCGTGATAAGGGACCAGTTTTAGTCATGGCCCCTCGTGATAGTATCATACAAGTTTCACTTCAATAGCCCAAGCCGGGCGGATCGGTGGGGGTGGGGGTGATTCCGCTTTTGGACAGTTGCTATAGACACCTCACTTTACAATGTTCCTATATTTTGACATGTGGCCACACTTGCCGTTGCCCCCCCCCCCCACCCATTCAGACCCCTTTCGTGAAATGCTGGATCCCACTTGCAAGCGCGAGCCATGCTCCACCAAATATTGGCAGCTAGATTCGGTCTAGAACGCTACCTGGCGCTATGTGGCACTTGTTGTAAAACCAGATTGATATATACCTCAATCTAAGGTACGGAACGTTGTAGCAAGTAAAGTACAAGTGCATTAGTCATACAATACTGAAATTATCACCTATAGCAGATTAATCAGCTAAACTATGCAGCTGAAAATAGAACAGAAACTATGAGTAACGTCACTGGCACAATGACTTTCCGTTAAAAGCAAAAGAAGGAAAACATTTTTGCCCCTCCCCTAACTTGCACTCTAGAATACAAAATAATAGTCGACATGTGTTCTCATTTTCAGATCCGAACTTAAAGGGTATATATACTTGTATACAGCGCAACCCAAATTACAATTTTCTATAATGCAAAAACATTGTATACTTGCATGTCGTAGGAAGTGAAACTTGTTTCGTCAAAGAAGGAAAATGCAGAGTAGTGTTGGCAGTAGGTCTTAGGAATGGAAGGGGGGCCCCCTCCAAACTCCACAATATTTTGAACGGCCGGGGGGGGGGGCGGATCTCGATAAGTTGCAACATTAAAACTCAACTTATACCCAACAGGTTTTCCTAACAGGTGCGGGAAATCCCCTCACGAAATTTTAAAATCTGTGGGATTGTTAGAAAGAGTGCGGGATCCCGAATGCAAGTCAATAATGCAAACACTGCTGTAAACGAGTACCAAATATCCAACAGGGGTGTGTGGAGGGTGGGGGCGGTGTGAGAAACTCGAATTTGTAAATTTTTAGAAAATGGAAAATCAAGGGTGTAGTCTGGTCTAAGCCTACGTGTGTGTTGGGGCATGGGGCAATTTTAAGAAAGGTGAAAAGATTTCGACACGCTGGGTGGAGCGTCCGACCATTACTGGGCCCGTAGGCTTACCAAAAAGTTATTTTACAAAAAAAAAAAAAATACAATACAAAAATATCAGAGATTTCTAAAACTGTTACACCCCTATACTTTGTAAGTTCCCAGGGGCGTAAATAGGGTGTGTGTGTGTGCATTGGGGGGGGGGGGGTGACACCCCCCGGTGAAAATCAAAAGTCGGTCACTGAGCGCCAAAAAGATTCGGTCTCAAATCCAGTTCAGTACGCTTTTGTAACGGTAGACCAGACATGAACAACATTTGATACCTTAATCAAATTGAAATTCCGGCAGGGATGAAGTAAAAGTGAAAAGATTGCCCGAATTTTTGATCGAATGCCCGCAGAATGTGCGAAAATTTTTCGGGCATGTAGTAGTTTAGTGATCTATTTTATGCACCTCAACTGCAACGAATTTCGGGCAACTTTTTGAGATTCGGGCAAAAATTTTCTCCCCCCCCCCAAATTGGAAGAGTCCCGTACGCGTATAATTATTACTACCTGACTACCGTCCAGTAAATTGTAATGATGTGGGAAATTCGGATCGAACAACTATGTCAATGGGAGTCGGTCTCCAAGAAACGTAGTTGGTCCCAAAATAGTTCACACCCCCTTGCGAATTCATGTATATAGGCCTCTGTGAGTTCCATGTAAATGTTTTAATTGAATTATCCTTTTAAGCAAATTTACAATTAAAAAACAAAACATGGAACCGAAAAATTTATCGATAAAATTATTCTGTACGGGTAAATAAGACCTCTTAAAGATACCTAGTGATGTAAAATATGCACAAAATGTCAAAAGTTCCCTAATACAATTGGTTTCTTGTCTTCGAACCACCCTTGAGGGTTGTTTCTAACACCCCATGGCTTCACCAGGGAGGGTGAAGCCCTTGCTTAGACTGAACGTGCTTCTACTTGTGGTGAGGGGGGTTGCACGGAACATTTAAAACCCTTCATGCAATTTCTTTGGTCCTGAGGGCTGGGCTGTACAGTTATAATCGAGAAAACAAAAATTTCAGCATTTTCGCCAGCATTTAATGCGAAACAAAGAGTTTGAAAGAACAGAAAAGTGGGATCTACCGGCTGATTTTTCTATTTTCACCCAATTCCGCACCTCCTGGTAATCAAATTTTGCTAACTTGTTCGCATGACATGGATAGGAAAGCCATGACAGATGGGATGATGATGTTGACCAAGCCCCGCAAATTGGTACGGTACAGTTTGATGTTGGAATGTAAACCGAGGTGTAAAAATGGCAGGTTTTTACTATCATTTGCTACTCATTCCAAAACGGATCTGTTTTGGGCTGGGGTGGAAATCATTTGAGCGTGCAGCTGATACGGGGATTGGGGCTCGGCAGGTTTGTGATCAGACAAGGTATTTAAGGGGAAGCTCACTTGCGAAATATATTTTAGTGGAACGAGATGCTAAAGTGCATATAGTACGGTAAGTTTTTGTTTCCTAGGGCGCTGTCCATAAGTTCTTTTTTTTAAAGGTCTTTGCGGGCACAAGTACAGTATACTGAGGCTACACAGGTGGACGATGGAGTTTTCAGATGCTAATGTGTAATTTAATGTGTATTACCAATTGAGCTACGAACTTTTTAGAGTGTCACTGATGCTTATACCCTTAGACTGATAGTCTGGAACTGACTGATAGACTGATAGTCTTATACTGAAAGAGGATGTTAGAAATGAATGGAAAACTTAGCCTCAAGCAGGATTCGAACCCACGACCTCTCACACACAAGGCGAATGCTCTGACCACTGAGCCATTGAGGCCTATGAATCAGAACGCGGTCAATTGAGCTTAAATACTG
>WURT03114801.1:0-11955 GCA_009936505.3 Holothuria glaberrima
GGCCGTCAAAGGGCCCATTTTTAGTTCCATTGTCCCTAAGTTAGAGCGGATTTTGGGCTTTTCAAAAGCTTTTCGTTTTAATACTAGATGGTTATGGTATATATAATATGTATGTATATATGTATATATATATATTATATTTATGTATGATGTGTAAGTATTATATGTGTGTATAATGTACTATATCACCGGAGGTGTGAATTTCTCTCCCCGAAATTTAGAACCGTGATATTATTCTTTTCATAGTCAACATTATGCAAATGACTATTGGGGCAAAACGACGGGTTCGATAGGTGACTCTTCTTGGCGACCTTTGGTGACCTTTTGGTTTGAAACCTACAGACCAATGAGTATATATTCACTAGCGTAGACCACTCATATAACGAGCAACCTGTTCGATCAGACATGCTTCTTGGCATTTCTTTTAAGTCCCTTCTCGAGCGACAAGGAAGAACTCATAAACACAGTCATAAACCAGGTAGGCTACACCCAGATAAAACATATAAGCTATACATTTTGGGTATTTTTTTACGTTGTTTTTTATTTATTCATTTTTCTTTTGTCTTACATTCACAAATACACTGGTACTTTAGTACACATGTCAAGTTTATATACACTTATAAACTCACAAAGACTACATACGCACATACTCATGCACGGACGCACGCAAGAAACTACCTATCTGCCTCCCCGCCTATCAGCCTGCCGGCCTGCTAGCCTACCTTCCTACCTGCCTACATACCTACCTACCTGCCTACCTACCTACCCACCTACCTACCTACCTACCTACCTACCTACCTACCTACCTACCTACCTACCAACTACCCACCTACCTACCTACCTACCTACCTACCTAACTTCCTACATGCACACATACATTCATACACACATATACGCTGGGTCATATGATATCAACGTCAGAACAACTTTTACATTATCGGTAATTTTTTTTTTTTTTACACCATCGGATCAAGAAGTGTTTTACATTATCGGTATTTTTTTTACATTATCGGTATTTCTTTTTTTACATTACCGGTTAATTATTGAAAATTGAGCTTATTCTAGGGGGGTAGAGTAGGATTCACTTAAAGAACCTCCGAAGTTCAAGAGAGTTAAGAAAAGCCGAAGTTCAAGAGAGTTAAGAAAAGAAAATGCAAACGAAAATTGTAGAAAAACACCAAAATTGAAAAAACATGATAATTCATGACAACTCAAATTGAGTATTTATGTTGAGCTGTATACTAAATCTTGAATACTGGCTCTCCCTTGTTTCTGAAATAACACTGTTTTTGTATTCTAGGAGGGTGTGAGTACAATGTAGCAGCTATTTAATCATTTTTTTTTATTAAATAAGTAGATGATGCTTCTTCTCGAGTTTTCTTTCATCAGGCGATATCATTTGCCCGAAAATCTGCCCGAATTTTGTCGTGAATTTTGTACGAATTTTCAGTCCTCCATGAATTTGGAGGGGTGTCCGCCCTCTTGACCCTGTCTCTTAAAAAAATAGAAATAGCTGTTACTAAAAGAATAATGAGGTTGGCTTGATACCAAAATGACCAGCTTAGTATTTTTCCGGTGGTCCATGATTATTGGTTTAATGTTGGTTAAAATGCATGATGCCCTACAACTGGCCCATAAATGTTGGTCAAATGTTGGCAATACATGTAATTTACTATTGTTGGCTGCATGTGATTGGCGAAATGTCGGCCCTGCCTTTAGTTGCCTACACAACATAATGTCAACGGTTGCCAACTTTGACCCAACATAACGCCAATGTTTTGTGCTATCTGGGTTGACGGTACGTGAGTAAATATTTTGCATTCCGAATTTTTCAAAGGAGATTTGTATGTATCACTTAATGCAGGTCTAATTGAATAAATTGAAGCTGGAAATGGTGAATACTTGCAGAAAATCAATTTTCTCAGTTGTTTAATACAACACCAAGAAGAAGAAATTGAAATATCATGAAGAAAACTGTATTATTAGCCGTTACTAATAACAAACAAGTCTCACTGAATAGCCAAACCAAAATATTCATTTATGTATGAACATTTGATTGAAATCTTACTACTTCTGAAAGACCTGGCGCAGGAGTATCCGTGATCACGACGGCGGAGCTCACCGGCGGAGTCTGTTCTTTGGGCAGTCTAGAACGGGACTTCGCACGCCGGGTCGTTTGGTTGGTCATGTTGAGTTGAATTGAGTTGTCCCTTGGGAACGTATCCCCTTAAGAGAGCAGAACTCCTTCGGGAAGACTGTTTGGTTTTCGCCCCTTGGCTCTTCGCCAGAGAATCGAGGGGACTTTTGAAGAAAAAATCTAGTAGCCAGCAGATACTAACCTGGCGCAGGAGTATCTGTGATCACGCCGGGTTGTTTGGTTGGTCATGTTGAGTTGTCCCTTTGAGACGTAGCTCCTTAAGGGAGTACATCACCCTCGGAAGTATTCTTTGGTTTTCGCCCCTTGGCTCTTCGCCAGAGAGTCGAGGCAACTATTGAATAAAGCTAGTGGCAGGCGGAGGAGTATCCGTGATCACGACGGCGCACCTCACTGGCGGAGTCTGTTCTATTCAGCCAGTCTAGAACGGGAGTTCGCACGCCGGGTCGTTTTGTTGGACATGTTGAGTTGAGTTGTCCCTTGGGGACGTAGCTCCTTAAAGGAGCAGGGCTCCTTTGGGAGTATTATTTGGTTTTCTCCCCTTAGCTCTTCGCCAGAGAGTCGAGGGGACTTTTTGAAAAAAAAAAAGCTAGCATAAGCAATGCCGGTAGCTTTTAAAACTTCTCTGAAATATTCTCTGAGTAATTTTCAGATTACTGCATATTGGGTAAAATAAAATAAATGTCCAACAATAGGTAAAGCAAGTACCTCAGGAAAATGTTCAGCCCCAAGGCCCCCTAGTCTCGAAAAGCTTTCTACACCTCTGGCCGATATAATGCTTAAAATATGGTATCTGTCTCCCTTACCGTGCAACATTCTCTGTTTTTCCCCTAGTTTAGCCAGTTTGCTGGTAAAATTTTTGTTAAAATGAATTGCAAATACAAATTCATGCTGAAGAGTTTGTCAAAAAACAGCGTTTGAAACAATAAAATTTCTAAACACATTGATGCACACGGTTTCTACCCAAAGATGGTTGCATATTCTTCCTAGCAGTTCCAGAAATAATCTTCCGGTCATGTTGAACGGTTAATATGTAGTGATACGGTGGATTTATAACTCGTTTCATGAGAAATTTACTGTTAGTGTTCCTGCTTTATCTTTTTTCATTCTTTGATTTGATGTTTTGCTGATTGCAGTATGCTCCTGATACTTGCAAGTTTTTTTTTTATTTCTCTAAAAAAAAGAGTAGATTTTTAATATTTGCAACCTTGAGGATTGAAAGCGTGTGAAGAAATAATGGTTTCCAAATATGCAGTAATTTTATTTTTAATGTAAGGTGGGAAAATGTCATCTCAATATCGTATGATGGGAAAGCAATGTAATTAAAATAAGTACATCCATTCTATTTTACACTTTACCTGACCTGGACACCAATTCAGTTGACAGTTCATTTACTTCCCTATCCAAGGATAACTCCACTAAACCAGAACAATGCCCCTACCCCAGGACACTTTCCATTGCTCAGAAAGCAAGACAGAATACAACTATGAAGCTTGGGCTGAAAATAGACATCTTGATAGATTGAAGAGAGAGAGGAAAGAGGGAAGAGTGTTTTATAGTGGTAGGCCTACAAACTGACCCATCATTTTTACTTCCTGGTATGGGTTAAGTGATAATACTTAGGTGTATACGAAATTACACAAGGTGGGGGAAGAATCAGGGAAGGGGTAATGCTATTAGTTAGCATCCGATGCTAATAGCCTCACCCCTTCCATGATTCTTCCCCACCCTGTGTTATTTCGTATACATGTAAGTATTATCACTTAACCCATACCAGGAAGTAAAAATGATGGGTCATTTTTCATCAGCTTGTTTACTACCTACTCAGTTATCATACTACACCGTTCATAGTACCAGCACTATTCACCTGACTGTGAACTCTAAAAACATGGAAACTTTCAGAAGAAAAACTTGTATACGATGGAATTCGATACCAGAATACCAGCAATCTGGTATCTATTTTACTCTGTTCTTTTTATTTCCGCGTTTTGTCTTATATAGGTAACACATGTAGCAAATTGCACTGTGAGCTTTCTTTGATACCAAAATAGCCATCGAATATCTTGGATGATACCTTTTACCTTTTTATTATTATATTTTGTTGTAAAATTGAAAGTTCAAAACTATTAATAAAGAAATCAGAAACACTTACTTAGTAATGAGAATATCTAGCCATGTCATCATTGCCAAGTTTTGTCAAAGATAACACAATTTTGCTTCTTAGCCAACTTACATTCAACAAACATATCTCAAAAAGAGGGAGTACTGATCAAATAAATGGACCAAAAGACACACCCCACTCTTTTAGACACAGCCAAAATTAGGGTTCATTCAAACTTGAGAATTTTTATACATATCAGCTTAGGTTTTCTCAAAGGGGATGGGACACTCCCTAGAACCCTGTGCGAGGATGACATTCAGAATGACGAGAGAAGCACACGCCCTGTTAGCCAACTACTCAAGGCATGTCCTTTTCAACAGGCCTGAAGCCATCTGCAAAGTTAACGGAGGGGTATTCTAAATATGTGGAGTTGAAGGTGCACATCAATGCTTAAAATTTGTGGTTTCTTTTAAGAGAAGTTGGATGGTTGAAGGGTGTGATAAGACATTAAGGAAGCAGTGAAATAGGGCTAACAATTTGTACCTTTCTGGTTTTGTTTTGCTTTTCCATTTTAACCTTTCTCCCATCCACACTAGGGAGACATAGAAGAGTCACCATTAGTGGTAAGAAAATATGTGCAGTATACTTAAATACATCAACAGTCTCGTGAGGAAGCTGTCCTAATGTTATTCCGAAATCTACAATCCTTGACAAAATTATCTGGGACAAATCCCCGCTCCTCACTTCAATGTTGGTTTTGAAAGTGAATGAAAGTTGAGCGCTGAAGAAAAGAGCGCACCTTTCGTTTTCTTAACATTGAGCAAGGGATGGAGGGGAAGGTCTGAAAGTGTCCCAATTATTTTGTCCAGGATTTTAGTTCCCTTCGTCTTATCATAAAATGATGATTTAATAGTTTCATCTGCAAATTTTATGTCGAATTGAAAACTTGAAAAGAAGGAAGAAAGGTGATGGGGTGAGGAAAGAGGTTATATGCCAAAATGTTGACACTTCATAGGAAGTGTCAACATTTTGGTTTTGAAGGTGAATGAAAGTTGAGCGCTGAAGAAAAGAGCGCACCTTTCGTTTTCTCAATATTGAACAAGGGGGAGGAAGTTACGGAAGGTACACCCTTCCCATGAAAAGAAAATTCAAGAACTATCCTTGTTGTACAATTTACACCCAGGAACTCATCTAAAAGCTTCCTTGAGGAGGCATCTTGTCTACGTCATTGTCTAAACCCATCTAAATGAATACATTAGCTTTATGACAAGGTATGAGACTTGTCTTTTATCCATGGTTACCATTGACATCAGTTTCTATAAATGAGTCAATTAGTCTTCTATCAAGCTTTCAGGAAACTGTAGGGTAAAAACTTCAAGAGGAATAAAACTTACCAACATTTTTTGCAAAGATCATTTTTCTAGATTTTGCAGTCTTACTGTGCAAGGTATTATAGGTACACTGTTAAAATTGTTTGAAACATTTCTTTAGCCAGTAGCTAAGATCATATGAAAAAAAAGGTAAAGGGGGATTGGTGAGGGTGGAGATAAAGGGCCTTTCAAGCAATATCTAATCCAGAAATTGGTAAAATATCTCACCCACCCCCATCTTTGTGGATTTCCTGCAGACAGTCGTTATAGTAAAACACCCAATCCATCTGACCGTTTATGCATTCTGAGCTGTTCTAAAAGTAATTAGAAAGAACAATATTCTGGTACTGCACCAAATGGAATAGGAACTACCTATTTCCGATACCAAAGAGGAAATGAATACAATTCCCAAAGAGCTCATAACATAACCAAGAGGAAATAATGTGAAGTCAAGTTCTTGTATATCCCAAAATTGAACTGTCGTGTCGATGTGATGAAAATCGTTGGCATCTCGGATATTTCTATGAGTCGGGTCATGTTTCCTATATAAATAAATTTCATCAGAGACAGGTTTAATTTTAATACTTGGAGTTGAAAGGCTAGGCAGTCTTTATCATCTTATCTGAGCGAGAGATGAACCAGGGTACTTTGATTTACAGTCATCTGCATGGGAAATTCTTGAGGAGAAAATAAGCTCTTAGATGCTGTAAGATTTGATTTGATGCATGTAAGATTTTACAAAAGACATTTCCGTTTCAAAGAATACAGGTTTGTATGTACTTTGTGAAATCATTTAAGCTAACTGATAAATGAAATTTATATACTTTTGCGAGGCATGGTGAACATTTCTCAAAAGTTATTGCTTAAATTGCATTTCAAGATATTGTTAGACTCCTGTAGTTTGTGAGGTTGCGTGAAAATGAGAACTTTGTCATTAACATTTTATGTCTACGCACGATAGGCCTACCTCTAATGAGGCACAGTGCAATCAGAAACAAACTGAATATAAATGTTCCCCTAGACATGCAAAAGTGTCGTACACCAATTGTTGCCGAGTGTTAGAAATAATTTTACAAACGGTAGAGTAGCAAGGTATTTTTACGAGGTTGAGCACCGTGTAAAACCAACTTTGATTAATAAAATACAAATTTGACTAAAATCATTCAAGTGTCTTCTCAAACGCAATCACCTCCTGGTTAGCCTCATTTCAGATATCTGTCATATTGCAAACATGCAAGGATATGCCGGACAAAATTTTAAATTCACAGAGAGCTCGGAGGAGCAGCCAGAACTGGCTGTCCCTGATCGTGTTTATGCTCATTAGTTACTCAGTTTAAGTTCAAGGATATCATGCAATCATTTGTTTATGTGCTTTTTTAAGGAGAAGTGCAACGCTTTTGTTAGGTGAACTACCGTTTTATATCTGAATTTTTTCTAGAGCATTCTTACCACTTTGTTGATATTATTGCCATCACAGAGCTTTTAAAACAGTGCATAATAAGTACCATTAAAGCGGTGCTGTTAAAGACTGATGATAATATAATATGATAATATCTTAATCATGGTTGGAAATGGGGATTTATAGTTTGTTTTTTATCCTCGCTTTTTTCATATTTTTCTGCATGCATTTATGTAATAAAGTGAAATTATATGTCATGTTTGCAATATTTTGAATAAAACGTTATGAAGAGTGGACAAATGGTTGATGATTGGAGTGACTGTCTATGTAAGACATATTAGTCAACAAAAATTGCAGCTGTAGATAAATGGAATATATAGAGGTATTACCTTGTAACATTAATTAAGCCATAAAGCAGGCTAGGTTTTGTCCAGTATGATTTTGGTAGGATCCAGAAAGCAATTCCCCGAATGTCGATAAATTAACAAAATGGAAATACTGAGAAGGGTTTTGAATGACAGTAAGGGCACACCAAGCTCTTCAAAGTTCGCAATTCAGATGGTAATTATATCGAATTTTTACTTTGAAACAAATTTGCTTGAAGAGAAAAGCTAAACTTCTATATAAAGTCCCGTATACGAGAAAATTTAGTTTCAAACCATATAGTTACGAAGTTACGAATATTACTCTAGGTATGAGGTTGCAACATGAAAATCCCTTGAAGCCAGGCATCTAACTTTGAGCTCTTGGCTTGAGAAGTTCACTGGAATTTTGTACTAATAATGATCATGGGTAACACAACTTCGGTTGTGAGAATTGCATACGAAGGACGCCGACATTTTTCAGGAAACTTATTACTATAGTAAAACCTGCATTCAGACTCAGGAGGGGTTGGTGAAAGGATATGCCCTACGAGGGAACCAAGCTCCTCAAAAGGGTCTAACAGCCCGAAGCCGTGTCAGAAGCGACGGGTTGCCGAAAGGATGCCGGACTCAAAATTTTGGGCTCGCCGACAATTTTTAGGTCCCAATGAAGAAAATTTTGAAAATATTTGGTTCTTATAAAGGAAAACTAGAAAATTCGGGTTTCTATAGAAGAACCTACCACTCCTCATGACTGACAGTTCCAGTCATCCCAACTAAGTTACTTCCCACCCTCCCCAAACTGTGTTGAGCCTCCTTATGCTGACACAAACCTAGTTCATTGCTTCTTGTCATATCCTGGTGGCATAATAGGTCATAATATTTTATCAGAACACTCTCTGTGAATGCTTGTAATGTTAGCCGTTCTTCATCTTTTGACCTTGATGTCAATCAACGAGCATTCAACAATTGAGAATTTTGCTTTCTTCCAACCAAAAATGTACTTGGGGTGGTTTATCTCTAATATCTAAACCAAGTCGACGGACGACTGGTCACGGGGCGGGGGAATATCTCCTCACAACACCTCTGGAGTAATATTTAGACTTACCGTTTCTAACAAAATAGGCTCTGTTTACCATGATGTGTCTGAATTAAGAATCTCCCTGACGGTAAGGAAAGAGGATAAAAGTCCTCATTGGTTGAAATTTGTGTTTCTCAAGAATCACGCCGTTACGGAAGAACAGTAACCTGATTGTGAAACCTTTACCTTCATAAAGCCAAGATGTCTGAAAAGGTTGTTAAAACAAACTGTTACTGAAGATGAAAGCGTGTGTAGCGCGCGAAAATTTTTATAATTGTAGAAAAAATGTTACCAAAACGAATTACTTTCATTACTTACGCTTTTTGGATCATTTTTGTTGAAGTTTCGACTGAAGTTATGCCGGGCCACCTTTGGCAAGAAGTAAAATTTTATTTTCAATTGATTTTTCCATATGGGGGAACAGTGGTCCGCACGGGGGAACGTCCCCGTGTCCCCTCCTGGCTACGAGTCTGGCGTGGGTTAATGACTACCCTGAATTAACTGTGTGGGTTAAGCTTTAACATGACTAATTCTAATTTGCATGAATATGGTCTGCGCAAGTGTAGGTGAATTAAGTGGTTTACTTGACGTATAAAAGCACGGAGTGATTATATTGTTTGTTATATTGGGGACTGACTGTGTCAACATCATTACCCTTTTTTCAAATTTTCCTAATAATGAAGTCAAAAAAGGGGCTAATAGATCTCTCGCATACAGTCTAGGCTTTGTACAGCGAAGTTGGATTTAAGCCATTGTTATCCTTCTGTCTCGCAACCTGCTGTATTACGAACCCAATGTTACTTCCAGTCTTACGTACACAAATTTATCTTCGGTCTCGCGGACCCAAACTCACATTCTGCCCCACGTCAATTCATTTCCGGCTTTATGCTAATGCGATTGCGTGTGTATGTGCGTGTATGTATGTATGTTTGGCTTGTGAACACGATATCTCAAGATAGCATTGATGTTTATTTTTTGTGCTTGGTATACAAAATAATTATATTAAGGGTAAGATTTCTATTGTTTTTGGTGAAGGTCAAAAGTCACGTGAGGTCACCAGAGGTGAAAAACCGAGAACCTTGTAAACACGATATCTCTCAGGAAGCACGGGTACTTTTTCATACTTGGCATGTGGATGCGTCATAGCAAAAAAATAAACCCTATGGGTTCGGTCGGTCATCCGGGTCTTTCCGTTACCCTAGCAACTTTGGAGTGAAAACAACAACTGACTGCAGTATGACCATGAGGGAAACACTTTACGCCCTGCACTGCTGGAGTGAAAGCAATCCTTGAACTACACAACGTGCCAAATACGCTTAATACAATGTTTTCACTCCAACACGTAGTTGTCATGGGAGTGTGACGTGTCAACAACCTACCCCATTGATTTTGATAAAGGTCAAAGGTTATCTGAGGCCACAGGAGGTGAAAATACGAAATTCTTAGGAACTATTTGTAAACACAATCCTCAGGATAGGAATGATTGGAAATCTTCATACTTGGTATATAACTTCATCGTATTTTAAGGAAAAAAACCTATTGCTTTCAGTGGAGGTCAAAGGTCATTTCAGATCATCAGAGGTCAAAAAACTAAACCTTGCAAAACACGACATTTCAAAACAGGGATGGCGGATTCTTTTCATATTTGAATGGATGTGTTACTTTAAAAGAAAGCGAAACCTTCGGGTTTGATGGAAGTCGAAGGTCATCTGAGGTCATCTGAGGTCATCAGAGGTGAAAGTACGAAAACCTCGTAAACTAAATAGACCATGGGCAGTGCTTTCAAATTGTGTCCGGCGTTTGGTTTCAAACGAAAAGTTTAGGTTGAATTTTGTACCTTTTTAAAGATAAAGTTATAGAGAAAAACAAGTACTTTTTTAAAAGCATAACTATAACAGGAATAGTTCCTAATTGTATTTCCTAATTATGAACACGTATAAAGAATGCTGTGACTAAAGGATGATTAGAGATAATATATGCTTAACGAGTTCTTTAGTGGCATAGTGTATTAAAGAAGATGGGTTTCTAGCGCAGACGGTCCCGTTTAAGATTTCTTCCTAGGACATGGTCAAAAGAGGTCAGCAGAGGTCAAGATGTGAAAACATCGTAAAAAATAAAAAAGTCAAGAAGTGTAAATTTTAGGGATGAACCGAATCAGTGCAACAAATCATTCCATTTCAGCAAGGAATCACTAAGCGTTTGGGCTTTCTGGTTATATACTTACAAAGCGTCTCACGGAACCACACATTAAGTTGGATTTTCCACCCTTGCACCAAAAAATTTAATAGAAAGAGTAAAACAGTCACATATTTTCATAGCGACATCTTTTTCTACAGGCTTAAGCACCAGTCACCGGCCGGTCTGGAAAATTTGCGACAAAGACTAAGGTCGGTTAGTTTGATGATACACGGGGACTGAGAAGGGAGACTGAATCAATGATGGTAGAGGCTGCACGAGTCTTTGGAACACAAATTTCATTAAGCTGTCCAAAAGTATAATGGAACTTATACTATGTTACGGGTGTGCATGAAAGTCGCTGAACGCTTTTGAAACGTTATCTACAAGCTGCCCAAAGTCTTAAACACTTGTCGAAAGCTTTCTCCAATAGCACAAAGTACCTTCAGCTATGCATTTTTTGAATATGAGCGATATTTGTTCGGGGGAAAAGTAGGGGTAAGGCAAAATTGAGGTTACCCATTCCCCCTTATGACCCTGCAGTGCCATCGCTTTTACGATACAAATAATAGCACGCAACATTCTGAAAGATGTTTGAGTTAATTACACCCTTTTACTGTTGAAAATGGGTTAAATTTGTGACTTATCAACATAAAAACATATAATAACGATGACGATTAATTTCCATTACCTTCCATGCTATTTGTATTTATGAAAATATAAATAACATAGGAGAAAGGGTATCTCGACCCCTCATTCAAATTACTGGTGGCGCCCTGTTGCCTAGCCGGTGATAAAAGAATAGAAAGTCAATTTTATGATGGATGCTTGCAGGCTAAACATGCGTATTCTTGGTACGTTTCACAACAACCACCAGAAAAAAAGCAATAGTTTGGTAAAAGTTAAGGATAGAAACATGCACAAAACCGCAGCAAGACACATTAAACGTAGTTTACAAAGAAAGTATTAAGAAGCAAGGTTTTGCGAGAACTTTGATACCAATATCGTGCAAAATGAGAATTACATAATTCAACCCTTTTCACCTAAGACCATATACTGAAGCTTATTTTACGGTGCAGTTGAAACAAGATCCTCCTTGTACTTCTGTTTACAGAGGATGGATTTGTTTGTATTTACTGTCCACGCACGTCGTTGCCTGTAGATTGTTTGACTATCATCTTATCACAAATACCTTCAATAACAGTTCTTACTTATGCTGCAAACGCAATATTGATCCCTTACAACAATTGCGCACTTGGTTCATGTTTTACTTTACTTTTACGAAATGTTCACGTCAGTCGGCTATAAATTT
>WURT03114812.1:0-11954 GCA_009936505.3 Holothuria glaberrima
TAATATATATATATATATTGCAGGAGTTAAGACATGTAAATATTTGACCCTCGGTCAACCCCGTTAAACCTCATCTAACTAACTAACTAACTTACCCTCGGTAAACCCTGCTCACAGGTGAACATAAAATAGAGATGTCTCATTTACATATCACTAGAATAGAATTTCTAACAGCCGAAATGAATGGGAGCTCACCCAGCCGTGCATAAAAGACCCTTGGTGTAGCCGGAATTTCTATGTGCAATACAAATCACTTTCGTACCTCAGCTTGATCACTTCGAGTCATCTTTTATCCCTTCCCTTTTCTGTCTAATTTCTTGTATACGCCGGTCACGCTACTACATCTGGAAGCAGCGGCGTCGAAAAGTTGAATTAATTTAACTGTTTTTTATTCCTAGCCAAAGGCAGGCAAGGAATATATGCGATGGTGATGTCGTGTGTGTGTGTGTGGGTATGTATGTGTGTATGTATGTGGGTGTGTATGTGTGTATGTGACGCCAGCTTGTAAACACGATATCTCAAGATAGCAATGACCGACACTTTTCATAATTGGTATATAGATTTTTCATGTTGAGAGGAAGAACCCTATTGTTTTTGGTGGAGGTCAGATGTCATCTGAGGTCACCAGGGGTCAAAAACCAAAAACTTTGTAAACACGATATCTCGAGTTAAAAATGACCGGCACTTTTCATATTTGGTATGTAGATTTGTTATGTTGAGAGGAAGAACCCTATTATTTTTGGTGGAGGTCAAAGGTCATCTGAAGTCGCCGGAGGTGAAACTGAGAAAACCTTGAATATGGCTTGTAAACACGATATCTCAAGGAAGAAATGACCGACACTTTTCATATTTGGTATATAGATTTGTCTTGTTGAGAGATAGAACCCTATTGTTTTTGGTGGAGGTCAAAGATCGTTTGAGGTCACCAGAGGTCAAAAGCCGAAAGCCTTGAAATCACGATATCTCGAGATAAGAAAGACCGATACTTTTCATATTTGGTATATAGATTTGCCATGTTAAGAAGAAGAACCTTATCGTTTTTGGTGGAGGTCAAAGGTTATTTGAGGTCACTAGAGATTAAACTGCGAAAACCTTGTAAACACGATATCTCGAGATAGGAATGAGCGACACTTTTCATATTTGGTATATAGATTTGTCATGTTGAGAAGAAAACCCCTTTTGTTTTTGGTGGAGGTCAAAATTCATCTGAGGTCACCAGAGGTCAAAAACTGAAAACCTTGTAAACACGATTGTTGTGTTGGGTTCGAGCCATGCCTCGGCTGCTCACAAAACTTCTCCAAAAATATACGAGAAAGACGTCAATTCTGATTCAAGTCATTTTATTAACGATTCTCTACTGATTAACTTCAGTTGAAAACAAATCTAGCTGCCAGCAAAAATCATTACGATAGAGAATATTTGATGTTCACTAATTGGAAGTCGGTATCGAAGTCTCGAGATGTCAGAAACTTACTGGAAACATTCAAGAGGCTACTTTGAGATTGACAGTTCCCTCTAAACTACTGATTGGTCACTTCAGTTCTTGGACACAAAAATATAAATATTTAAAGTTACTTTCTCGAAATGTCCAATCAGAGTTGCATCAAATCAAACTTAGGATACGCCTGTAAATTTGATTACGAAACGCCCAGCTGTCGCAGGAAGTTTCTATTTGAGAACCGGACTAGATGAAATCTGCGGTTGTTACGGCTGTTTGCAGCTCTGACTATGAACAAAGGAGGATTGATGGTATACAGGAAGGAAATGATTCTTTGAGGCAAGAAAGCAAATATTATCTTCAAAGAAGAGGGAGAAGGAGTATTTCACGACATCCCTCCGGAGATTTTAAAATTTTTGACCTGTCTAAAATTTTACGTACAATTAAAAACATAAACACTTATAAATACATCAAAATGAGAAGCCAATTATGAATCAAATCATGTATGCCGGACTTAATTACACTTTGCAAAAGATAAGATCTAAAAATTACATGCCTATTTACATTAATCATGGGTAATGAAATACAAGAGAAATTAAACTGCTGTGAAAATGCATCATGAAGACTTGCTCGCATTATAGATTTGACACCATGGTATAACCTACAGAAGTGCATTCAAGGTGAAGTACCATGAAAAACCAGATATCCTACTACTGTTTCACATAACACAAAAATGCAATCGTCATAATGATAATACTTGAAATACAAGATAAGTCAAAACATGTTTTACAAAAAGTAATGGAAATACAAAACAGAAATTTCGTAAACAAAACATCTTGAATAGAAAATGTGAACACATTAACCTGTTAACATATGAATAATTCAATGAGAAAAGATATCATCACAAATGAAATCAAGGATGGTCTCTATTTCTGAAAAAGGTAAACAAATCGACTTTGCAAGGTGTAGTTCATTATACAAGGTGGTTCAATAAATTTGACAACACACCAAACTTGGTTAATGTAAGAAGCATACGTTAAGTTTAACAATACATATGAAAACAACCATTACTTGCACCTAAAATTACATCGACTAATCATTTACAAAAACAATTGTTCAAACATTTTGTGCGGTGTACCTGTTATTTGAACTCCATTTTCCATCAAATAGTTCACAATATCTCCCGTGTCTCTATAACTGCTAACATTCCACCAAAACGAATAGCTGTTTGAAGCTTTAGGTACAGATACTAGCACTTGAAGTTGACCATGTTTGTACCTGGCACGATGAATGAACATATTTTCTTGCGGTGTTTCATTCAAAAGATTAAACTGTCTCGCAATTTGTTGCTTGTCTAGAGGGTATGGCACTGCTAACCCTTTATTGTGAGACGAATGTTCAACGTAAGAGTTCCAAATAATGGGTTCTGTACTTGTAATACATAAAACGTCATTTGACGTGATAACAGGAAAAATGTTATCATGTTCATCATGAAAAATTACATCTGAATCAAACATCATATTTACAACGTTATTCTCATTTTGCTGGATAACATCTTTCAACTTATTTACATTTGTAATATTCTTGGTCTCGGAAGATGTTCTCACGAAACAAGGCTTAAGCCTGTTGTAATTAAAGACATCATGAAGGATTTGTCCTTTAAGAGTTACTAAAATATAGTGCGTACGATCTAAAACTTGATGTACAACTAATGGACCACACCATTCTGCAGCAATTTTCTTTGAATTGGTGGTTAAGGAAGATGAGGTTGGTTTGTACAAGTATACCAGCTGACCAGCAGAATAGATTGGACTTTTAGAAAGTCGTTTCGTAATCTTAACATTTTGAGCATCTTGCTGCCTTTTCTGCAATTTTAACATTGTTTGCGACAAATGAGCAAATCGTTTTTTCAACAGTTCTGCATACTCGCCGTATGAGTGTGAAAGACCTGACATAGGATTTCATGTCAACCTAGTAAGATTAGCTGGTTTTCTTCCAAACGCCAGCTTGAATGGGCTGTAATTTCCTAAGTGTGGGGAAGAAAATGAATTGTAGGCATAAGAAGCAGTTGGTACAAATCTAACCCAATCACTGCCGAATTGATTTAAGTTAACTTTGAGAAAGTTAGACAAGATCTGAATATGTCTTTCTACCTGAAGACTTCCGTGGTTAAGGACACTAATGACTTTCTGATCAATACCTAAGGTTCGACACAATAATTCTACCAATTTTCCTGTCAGTGAAGCTGCCGCATCGGTTATTAAACACGATGGAGAGCCAAAGGTGGTAACAATTTTCTGCAGAATTGCTTCACAAATGGTTTCCGCATCAAGTGACTTTAGAGGTACACAAATTACAAACCTTGTTATTTCGTCACAAGCGACCATTAAATGTTTGTAACCCGTTACTGAAAGAGGCATTGTCTTAAAATCTAGACTTTTGTTGTCAAAGGGACGATAAGAATCTGGTATCCTTGCGTGAAATTGTCTCACTTTGTCTGGCTCACCCCTAAATTCTTGGCATCGAAGACATGCTTGAATATAGTTACTGATGCGCTGAAACATATTACGCATATAAAAATATTGTCGAATAGTTAAGTAAGTTCGCATAACACCTTGATGATTGCTTACAAATCGTCATGATATTTGGAAATGACTCGGTCTACCATGGTATCTGGGACAACTAATTGTAATGTCATCTTATTATCATCTTTATCATGTAAAAATGTTCCAAATAGCAAGCCGTTACACAGTAAATATTGTTCTGCTTGTGTACATACAGTTCGAGCAGATTTCACATTATTCGGCAAAATATCATGGGCTAAGTAATCGTAAATGGGCTTGAAATGTGGACATGTCTCTTGCTGGACTTGCAATTCTTTTACGTCAAAGGGTAAATCATAATCTCTGATAATTTTGCGTTGAATATTACGAATAACCCTACTTAATTCTTTCTGTTTAGGAATGTGACCAGTAACCATTTTGTCTATTTTGGAAACAAGGTACGGGAGGTACAAAAAATGTGGAGGTGGGTCTGTAACTCTTTCTTCTCATTTACCTTTATCGACCAGACGCGGTTCAGATTGACTTGGCTGTACTTCTGAAAATTCTGACAAAAATGGCAAATCTACCAATGGCTGACGTGTCACTGGAGTAGGCTCCGAAATATTGATAGGGGGAGTGGTAGCAGGTTGGCTACGGGGTAAGGGAGGAAGGACATTTTGCCTTGAATTTGATTCTTCTTGTTGCCTAGCAACAACTGGATGAGAGGGAGGAACAGAGGGTGGTGAGCTCTGTTTAGTTGGACCCTTTCTTACAGTTTTCGAGGGATAAATGTCGGGTACAGTGATTCCTAATGCTTTCGCTTTAGATCGAGTTAGAACTGGATTCAAATGACTGTCGGACTGAAGATCTGAACTGAAAGGAGTGGCTATCGGTAGAATCCTATCTATTTCTGAGTCATCCTCTATTGGTACTCGGGACAAGTAGTCCGCTAACACAAGTTCAGTTCCTTTCTGGTAACCTATTTTGAAGGTGTATTCTGACAACTTTAAAAGTAATGTACCAATACGTGCAGTAGGCGGTTCTTGTTTAGACTTTAACATATCAACAATGGCAGAATGATCAACGTAAGCTTCATATTCAACACTCTTAAGTAAATACTTAAACGCTGTGACATTGATCAGTAATCCAAACAATTCCAGTTCAGTTACACTATAGCGTTGACATGCTTGAGGTAAAACCTTAGAATAATATCCAATGATGTACTCTTCACCCTTCACTTTTTGAGTGAGATAAGAGCGTGTAGCTACTCGTGGAGTGTCACTATACAAAATAAATTTACCATTTCTTTGTGGCATATGCAATATAGGAGGTTGGCACATCAAATCTTTAATTTCATCGAAAGCGTGTTGGTGTTCGGGTTTCCATTCAAGATCTTTTCTCTTACGACTCAGCTTATGTAGAGGTCGCAGAATTGCTTGAACATTCGGAAAGAATGAAGAAATGTAATTAATTGCACCTACGAATCTTCTTACCGATTTAATGTTATGAGGTACTGGTGTGTTCCGAATGGCTGTGCACCTATCATTAAAAGGTTGAATACATGCCTCACCCTTCTCATTGATTGTAATGAGATGTCCCATATAATGTACAGAGTTTCGAAATAAGGTACATTTCTTCGGTGATATTTTCAGACCATATGATATCAGAGCTTCGAAAATGTCTTGCAAATGCTTCTGATGGGATTTTTTGTCTGCACTAAATACTATAATATCATCGTGATGTGCTATACAGTATTGCGATGAGGTGGGAATAGTAGCTAGCACTTCATCTATCTTTGCCTGAAAAATAGCTGGTGATAAATTTAAACCTTGAGGCAATCGTTTGTGATAGTAATGCTTGCCACCAATGTAAGAGGCTATCCCAGTGTATTGTTGAGACTTTGTACTAAGAGGAAGGCAGAAAAATGCAGATTTCAAATTATGACACTTAGAACAGTCGCTCCAAAATTTCCTATGGTAAGGAGGGTCTCGGAGGGTCTCATTCAGCAAAGGGAACGGGTGATTAAATCGTTTAATTCTATTGTTTAAATATCGAAAATCTGTGACAACTCTCTTGTCTTGTGATACTTTCTTAGGAATTAAAAATTACGGTGAGGTGTAAGACCGATGTCCGACTGCGAAAATGCCTAACTTTACTAATTTGTCAAGCTCCTTTGCAACAATCTGTTTGTCTTGTTTAAAAAGCTTGTACGGTCTTATAAAGAATGGTTCATCATCCGTTAAAGTTATATTTGCTTCGAAGTTGGGACAATTAGACAGTTCTCCATACAAAGAAAAAGCATGTCGATAGTTCTGAAGCAACTCGTAAAATTGGTTTCTTTCTAAAGAAGTTAAAACACTATTGTCAAGATCGACGAATTTTCGGATTATCTCACTTTCAGCCATTGAAGCAATAGGATCGTGCTCATTCAAGTGAGGGTATTTGTTCAGATTAAAATGCCTTAGATTCTCCCTGTCTGAAGTGTTTACATTGTCCGGCTGCCTAGCGGTCTGGACCTCATTTGTTTGATGACAAACATCAAAGAACGCGTGTGGAAGCTCTTGAATGACTGTTACAATGTCAGCTAAGTTAAGATAAGCAAGCGCTTTACTTGGTGACACCACAAACGGTTTAAGTCTATTATTTCTTAGCAAAATACGAGTTCGTCCTTTATGCATTTTTACTAACATTGCAGATGGACATGTATGGGATATGCGTATAGTAGGGTGTACAATCATTTCTGAATTACGTGCAAATGCAGGTACACGACCTTGAAGATTAGCATATTTGGTCTGTCCTGGGTATATAATTACTTTATTTGTAGGTCGCAGAAACGTTTTACTTAATCTTATTTGGAAGCAGTTAGTTTTGAAATCCAAATTACCTTCCAATTCTTTCAATGTTTCTGTACCAAGCAATAAATCAATACCTGTCAGATTATTCACTACCAAAGCGTTAATTTGAAATCGGGTACCCTGAATATTAATAACAAAGTTCAAAAGCTTATCTGCATGCATGTACTGGCCATTACCAAGTTTGAAATTAACAGGATCGACAGTTTTCGGTTGTAAATTATATAGGTGACGAGAATTACGCACAGTAGAAGCTGAAATAATAGAGCGTGTTGCTCCGCTATCAAAAAGGATGAGGATATTTTTGCCATCCTTGAGTACACCTCTAGTAAAGTTCCGGTCATCTAATTGAATGTAAACATTTTCAGTGTCTAAACACTTTGCAGTCTCATCAACATGTGGTACTTCTAAACTCGGAGTTACAGTAGGGGGAATGCGCTCCTCCGAACTCCCTAATGAAAATTTTGGTTAGTATGCGAATTTGGAGCTGGCCAATAGTTATCGGGCTGGTACTGCGAATAGCTTTGAGCTCTTTGATTCAGTCTTGCAAAGCAGTGTCTCCAAGTATGTCCTTCTTGAGAACAAAAATCACATATGATATTGGGATTGTAGCGCCTGAGCTGGTTAAATGAACGATAATTGTCTGGTTTGCGTCTATTTTGAGCAAAATTTCCACGCTGTTCCTTATTTCTAGGACGTGATGATCTACACTTTTCTCTAGGTTGCTCTGTCTTAGTTAATTTGGATTCCAAATGTTCCATTCTATGCACAATATCCTGGATATCGGATTGGGTAGTTTTGGTTCGGGCAGAAGGTTCGTGTGTTTCTTGAGTTGTCATGATATCAGCTGCAACTGCATTAGCGGTGGAATTTTGGCTTGACTGCAAATCGAAATAACACTGTGCTTCATCAACTAAAAGTGGAAGCGGTGCATCCATTGGTGAAGCCATTAATACTGCTGACCGGCATTGGGTTGGGAGGGAAGAGAGAATTAATTTATCCCTAATCTGATCTTCATTATACGGGAGCATGTGGGCGGCTTTTGTAATCTTTGCGAGGTGGACTTCTGCGGTGTCACCTGCAGTATAAGTTAGAGCTTGGAATTCTTGTGACCTTGCAAAATGAGAGTTACTGGGACTAAACCTGGCAAGAAATCGTGTTCTCGGCTCCTGTAATGATTGAAATTGTTTGCCTTCTATCCATAAACGTGCCTGGCCTTCAAGAGTGCGCTTGAAAATATTCGTTATGCGCAGCAAGGCAGCATTGTCAGCTGGTTGGGCGACACCGTGCGCTTCGAGATAACCTTGAAAAGCTAAAAAATGAGCTCGCGCTGGGTCTGAGTCAATAGTGTTACCTTTAAATCGAGAAAGTAAAAAATATGTGGTTCGCAAATTTTCGTTAGCCATTTTAACTGCTTATTATAGACTGCCAAAACAAATAAAAGTAAAGTTTACAGTTCGATACTTGAACTCGAGTGCGGTAAAACCTTTAAAGCTAGTAAATAGAAACAAAATTTAGAACTTGCTTTACTATACTTAGGCCTAATTCCGGCATGATTTGATAAAAATGAAACGATATGTGGCTTCACTCACCCTTAATTAAATTGAGGAATATCCGACACAAAACACATTTTAGGTTACTCATAAAATAAACAAAAATAATGTCGTCGCAGTAGCGGTAGATGTTTTGACATCAGAGTTAAATATTGTTTCTTCTGAAAACGATGACCTGGCTGGCTTCGACAAAGGTAGAACGGCATCGGGGTATTGGCATAGCCGTTGGCTAAGCTTGGGCATCAAGCGTGACGGAATTTTGACATCTGGTGATTTTATGGGCGTTGTTTGAGGGTCTTCTCTGCATCAGGGCACCAAACATCACGGATAACGGTTTCTGTAAAGTCAACTGGGCTATTGGCAGACGGCTAACGGATATCGGACATCACAGGATACGGTCAGGCTGGAAATGGTACCATATCGTAAGTGGAGACACTGAGGTTCTAGTAAACTAGGGACGGGTTGCACTTTTCCGGATATTTTCGTTTCAGTTCGACTTTGCATTAAATAAAGTTCTTGATATGATTAAACGTAGGAGGCAATGAGAAAAGTTGTTAAAAGCCGTGAATTTGGAAGTTACTCAATAACCGTGCAATTCGGTTGATGCGGAAGGTTGACGTCATTTCAAAATAACTTATGTTCTTTCGGGGAAAGTTCAATGATCTCGCAAAAATAGAAAGGAAAGAGGCTTCACCTCAGCAAATAAAGACGATAAGTCTCAATACACGTTGGGCGCCATGTTGTGTTGGGTTCGCGCCATGCCTCGGCTGCTCACAAAACTTCTCCAAAAATATACGAAAAAAACGTCAATTCTGATTCAAGTCATTTTATTAACGATTCTCTACTGATTAACTTCAGTTGAAAACAAATCTAGTTGCCAGCAAAAATTATTACGATAGAGAATATTTAATGTTCACTAATTGGAAGTCGGTATCGAAGTCTCGAGATGTCAGAAACTTACTGGAAACATTCAAGAGGCTACTTTGAGATTGACAGTTCCCTCTAAACTACTGATTGGTCACTTCAGTTCTTGGACACAAAAATATAAATATTTAAAGTTACTTTCTCGAAATGTCCAATCAGAGTTGCATCAAATCAAACTTAGGATACGCCTGTAAATTTGATTACGTAACGCCTAGCTGTCGCAGGAAGTTTCTATTTGAGAACCGGACTAGAGGAAGTCTGCGGTTGTTACGGCTGTTTGCAGCTCTGACTATGAACAAAGGAGGATTGATGGTAAACAGGAAGGAAGTGATTCTTTGAAGCAAGAAAGCAAATATTATCTTCAAAGAAGAGGGAGAAGGAGTATTTCACGACACGATATCTCGAGTTAAAAATGACCGGCACTTTTCATATTTGGTATGTAGATTTGTCATGTTGGGAGGAAGATCCCAATCGTTTTTGGTGGAGGTCAAAGGTCATTTGATGTTGCCGGAATTTAAACTGAGAAAACCTTGAATATGGCTTGTAAACACGATATCTCAAGGTAGGAATGACCGACACCTTTCCTATTTGGCATATACATCTTTCATGTTGAGAGGAAGAACCCTATCGTTTTTGGTGGAGGTCAAAGATCGTTTGAGGTCACCAGAGGTCAAAAGCCGAAAGCCTTGAAAACACGATACCTCGAGATAGGAAAGACCGACACTTTTCATATTTGGTGTATAGATTTGTCATGTTAAGGAAAAGAACCTTATTGTTTTTGGTGGATGTCAAAGGTCATTTGAGGTCACCAGAGGTTAAACTGCGATAACCTTGCAAGTAACTTTTAGACACTGTCTCAAGGCAGCAACCACTGACACTTTTCATGTTTGGTATATAGACTTTTTATATTGAGAGGGAGAACCCTATTTTTGGTGGAGGTCAAAGGTCATTTGAGGTCACCAGAGGTCAAAAGCCAAAAACCTTGTAAACACGATATCTCAAGGTAGGAAACTTGGATAGATTTCATAACTGGTATGTGCATGCCTTATGGTGAGATGAACCATGTTGTCCTTGCTGGAGGTCAAACGTCATCTGGGGTCAAAGTCTGAGAACCTTCTCAACATGATTTCTTAATGTAGGAAGCTTGGATAGATTTCATACGTGGTACATGGATGCTTTATAGTTGGGGAAAGAGCTTTTTTGATTTGTGGGAGTCAAAGGTCATCTGGAGTCATTAGAAGTTGAAAAGCAAAATTTTCCCAAGATTTCCCAAGAAAATCCCAACATTTTCTATGGCAAGGAATCACTTGGCCTTTGGACTTTCTGGTTGTATTTTCCAACGCTGTCAACGCCGTTACTGATTTTCAAGAGGTAGAATTTCAGTAATTTAACAGTTTCATTTTGACTTATTTTGTAGTTACATCAGGACAATTTTATGAGCTGCAAAGGCACCGAATTCTAACTCTTCAGTTTTGGTCAGAACAATTTTACTATCATTTATATTTTAACATTATATAGAGCCGCACTCTATAAAGAATTTCGTTTTGGGCGATGTAACCTATGGATTGTGTAACCTTCGAAGTGTGAGGCCTACGAAAGTCATGTGACAAAAATTTGGAGGTACAGGAAGGCATAGATGTACGTATACTTTTTCAACAATTATTATTTGACACTCGCCGATTTTCCAAATATTATTAAAAACTCTGCCGTGAACCAATGTGCCAATAATTTTTGACATTTTAATATACAAAATTCGTGAAAGGAAATTTCTCTAGCCATTGATACTTGCCGTAATAGACTAACGGCGTTAGAAACTATGTTATGCTGAAGAGACATTTCCATCATTTATAGCTCAAACTCTTGCCTTTATTCAATCAGGGATTCAACATTCTTGATCGCTATTAGAATTGATAATTTTAATAACGGAAATAAGAGGCTTCACTTTGGACTGAAAGTGACTAAAATTTCAAGAAAGCCAGTTCCCTGCATTTGATGTCACAGACCCATTTTATCCTGCGAAAGCCTATTTCGATGCATATGTTTTTTGTAACTATTTTTGAACTGGAAGACACAAAGTTAGCCCAAATGAGTGACAATTTGTTAAAATTTAAGGTGACTTAAGGCATCCGAGAATCACCTACTTTGAACGTTGAGCGTTCTGACTAACTCAACGGTGACCTAATTATTACGACGATTGGTTTACAGTCGACAATTCGAATAACCGTGTACAGGAACTTAAAAAGTGGAAAAGTTTCTTGTGCTTAATTTGTCTACAAAATTTGGAAATTGGAAATTAAAGCTGTACAAGAAATCTTTATTGTAAAATTCACGTTCTCAAATTTGTAGCCTACCACATTAATTACGGTACCAATTATTAGCAGCTTACCAATATTTCACAGCGAAAGCAAGGAATATAGTAGCTTACTTACCTGTGGACGAAATTTGAATCGCATACGAAGTAAATTTAAATTTAAAATGTATACATAGTTGAAAATACCTTGCTGGTGATAATCTTCTGCTTTCTGAGGAATTACCGAGTTACTTATCGTTGAGACAATTACCGTTACATTATTATTATTATTATTATTATTATTATTATTATTATTATTATTATTATTGTTATTGTTATTGTTATTGTTATTGT
>WURT03114823.1:0-11954 GCA_009936505.3 Holothuria glaberrima
CTGTTTTGAAACATTTTTCGGACTGATTGATTTTTATATGGTTATCAAACGGGAAGGTAGGCCAGTATCTTCGTAGCGATCGGCTGCAAAAGAGCATTGCAAAAGTTTTTCCATCTATACTTATGTTGACATTACAAGCATTCACTGCGAATCGAGAAAAAGGAAAGAAACGAAAGTCACAAGACACAAACATTTTTTCAGATAAAACTGAAGTGTATTCTCTTGATTAACCAGTGAAGAAAAGTTTTGACAAGTCAGCAGTCCTGCATACTATAGTGCGTTGTTGAAAACACGATCGTTCGTATTGGTGTTACCCAATTTTACGCAAAGCGTACCAGTCCATGCAGTTGATTCAGAAGCCAGATTAAGCTATTGTATGTGTTCAATAGCAGCGTACCGACACGGAAACAGCTTATTTCGGCGTGGGGTTGGGCTTGAACAATAGATCTTTTCATGGCGTGTTTCCACTCGATTCACGCGTGCGGATTAAGAGGGTGCTAGCACGGTAAACTGCCACACGCGTACTGAATTTTTATTTGGTCCCTTAGTGTGAAATGCTTTTTTTCAATGGACAGCTTTCGGGCCCGGATTTTAAAACATTAATTTCTTTACTTTGGTTGAAGCTATGAAGCCAGTTAAAACAGTTTTGAGCACAGATTTCCCTATGCTTTTAGAAGAAGGTATTCTTAATTGGTGTAACTTTTCATGTCATGGCCACTATAACTTAAACTAGGGCATATATCACAAAAGAATATGTTAGAAATTGTGTGAGCTGGTTTAAAGCTCAAACAATAATTACCAATGGAAAGTAGCATCAGCAGTGTACTAATAAACCAGAAAGCCCAAAGGCTTACTGATTTCTTGCTGAAAGGAAATAAAAGGCATCAGTCTTTGCATCCAGCAGTCAGGGTTGGTGATCTTGCACATCTGTGCATCATGGACCCCATTGTTTCACGGTTAGACACATGAATTCCTTCGCTTCGTATTCAGGTCCAAGGGGAAAATCTCGGATGTGCAAGGATCATTCTGCGGGAGAAGTAATACGGCCGGTTCAACGTTGGTCAGTTTTACAATATATTTTATTCCAGGGGAAGAGCATATACTGTAGTATATTTCTTGACTTCCCATTGTGGACAGGTACTACTGCTTGGGTGCATTGTTTACTCTGTGTACTATGCATTTGATATGTGTAAATACAGAAACTGGATTGTACCCTTTAAAGTTGCCATTGGACCCCAAAGACACACTGTTTGGGCAATCTAAAGTGTCCAGTATCAACATTTTGTATCCTTTTAATTTGTAGGTAACCACTCACCCTGCTTGCAGCATTGTATTTCCTTGCAATTTCTCAGGTTTTTGGTTTCACCTTTGTAGACCTTGTGCAACCTTTGACCTCTGTCAAAAAGTGTGGGGTTTACCTTGTGACCATAATACAACCAAAAGCCAAGTATGAAAAGAGTACACACTATCCATGTTGGGATACTGAAAAAGGGTTCAGTTTTTCACCTCTGTTGACCTCACATGACCTCCAACCTCCTGCAAAAATTGTATTACCCTCCCTCTTTATGATAAATTTGTATATGAAAAGTATCCACCATTCCTAACTTGCGATATTGTTTTATGTTTCAGTTTTTGTCCTCTAGTCACCTCACATGACCTTTGACCTCTACAAAATGCAATGGGGGTTTGTCTGACTAAAGCATCCACATGCCAGGTATGAAGAGTATCCATGCTTCCCACCTTGACATATCCTGTTTACAGGGGTTTTGATTTTTGACCTATGGTGACCTGACATGACCTCTGATCTCCACCAAAAACAGTAGGGTTTTTCTCTCATTAGAATAAATTTAAATATCAAGCATAACAAGATACCATCATTCCTATCTGGAGGTGTTCACAAGCAGTTCCTAAGGTTTTTGAAGTTTTACCTTCCCTGACCTCAGTTAACCTTTGATCTCTATCAAAGCAAAAGGGTTCATCTTCTGATTACAAGATATTTGCATGCCAAGTATAGAAAGTATCCATACTTTCTACCTTGAGATATCATGTTTACAAGGTTTTTGGTTTTTGACCTCTCTTGACCTGATATGACCTCTTACTGCCTCTAAAAACAATAGGGTTCCACCTCTCAATATGGTATCTCCATGTACTAAGTATGAAAAGTATCCATCATTTCTATCTTGACATACCGTATTTACAAGCCAAGCATCACAAACACACATGCACACCAGCACAAACACACACGCTTACATGTGCTATGGTGACTAAATTGATTCCTTTCGCCTTTGGCAAGGAATCAATGAGAAAGTTCACAAATAACAGAAAACACTGACTGGTATAGCAGAGCTAAGATAAAATTGACTGAGGTTTGGAAAATGTGAGCACACCATAAAAATAAATTTTCCATAGCACTTTTCATTTCAATACTGAAAATGACCATGAATCATGTCTGAACACCTTAGCACTGTTATGTCACAGTGTGGTTTAGCAGTGGGTGGGACAATTTGAAACTTTTGAGAGGATGGAAATGTGCCTTTGAATTACAAGTAATAGGTTTAAATGAGATTTTAGTATCAAATACAGAAGACACCATTTCCAATTTTAAAATTGAGTGGTAGCTAAGTGGACAGAAAAAACATTGTGTGCAGTGTGCTGTAGAAAATTTATTTGTACTTTTGAACTGGAGATATTTTACAGATATCAAGGACTTTCATTCCAGTTATTTCAACATATTGCACCATCTCTATTTCATAAAGAGAAACAGATGTGCAGAAAGAGTTAATTTTCAAAAGAAAATGTCAATAAATGCTGCAGCTTCTGGACTCATAGAGTGGCTCTTCACCTGTTTGTGATGGATTCAACACAATTTTGTAGTTGTTTGGTTTAACTGCTTTCCAGTATTTTCTCTAATACAGTAAGGCATAATAACCTCATCCATATAAATAACCACCTGTAGCATTATCACCCAATTACAAACAAAATCAAAAAGAGTAAACATTTATACTTCTGCTCTGTTTACATAAGCATTGCCCGACTGGATTGCTGTAGTCATGACATAGCAGTTGTAAAAATGAATTCTAGTTGGTTTTTAACAATTTTTGTAGTGGCTGTTTACCTGGTGTGATTGAATCTATGCACTTTTGTAAGGGTGTTTCTGTACTTTCTTTTTTACCTTATAAGGCATGATCTCATCTATACAAGAACCACCTGTAGCAGTAAAGCTCACATACAAACAAAATGAAAAAGGAGAGTCAACAATTACATTTATTCCCTGTTGGAGAAGATATTGCCCAATGCATTTAGTCACATCATAGCAGTTGAAAAAGAATCTTGGTTTTCACAAAATCCTTCAGAATGGAAAATGTTCAGTTTCAAACAGCAGTAATACTGATAAGTGGGTGAATTTCTCCCTGAGTCAACTAATCACTTATTTATCAGTTCATACCAGCAAAGCTGGTGTTAGTTTAAATACCTGATTTTCAAATGAAGCCCTTTAAAGTGTGGCCCCTGAGGCTCTTAGTGTGACCCTGAATAGAAGGGTACCTGAACAGATTTGGTGGAAAGAAGAAAAGTCATTTTCGACATGTGAAAGAAAACAAGAGTTGAGAAGAACAAAAATGTTGATGTCAGCATCCAAAATTTATTTCAATTTACATCTTTTGGAGTCTTCACCCACTATAAACTGGCTCCAGGTTGATACCTAGATTATTGATGGAGCCTAACTCCTTCAACTGCCAAATGGACAGCTCTTTTGCCAAGGTATAGTATGTGGTGCACAGTTTCAGTGACAACTACTTATTGTAGACAGTGGCAAATAGTTATGCCCTTTGCACTGCAAAGATCATGTTATTTCATGACAACAGGTGTGAAAAGTAAGGGGTGGGGCTGTGGAGCCCCTTGTCAAAATTGTGGAGCTAAAGTGTGTTTTCCCCACTTTGCAAGGATGAAAACGGGTACTTTATGCCCTCTGTGAAATACATCAAACTGTTTCAATAAAAATGAGGTCCTAGACCTTAGCCTTCCTTACAGATGACCGTGTGAAAGAGCAACTTAATATCTAGACAGGGATTTGGAGGGAGATAAAGCTGCATCTTTTGGTTAATCCTAGTAGATCATCTTCAGCATGAATACAAAGTCATTAAGACTTTCCATGTTAGTGGTCTTGGTCTGCAGTTTGAAATGCGTGTATTGTTAGACCAGAAGATCTGGTTTCAGATGTGGCAGAATATTAGTGACAGATATCATAACAAAACTGTTATTTTTTGTATAGTTGTAATGCAAATTGTGAAACATAAGATTATAGTTAGACTTTGCATGTACTGAAAACCTTTAGGAAATGATTTTGAACAAATTTGCAATGAAGTTATTTTCTGAGACACTGCATGCAAAAAATTTAATTTCTAAGAAATTTGTTCAATAAAACTTAACTTTTTCCCTTTGCAGGAAATATTTCATTCCCCTTCAAATTCGCTGGGATATGCTCCCTCTTCTATGGTAGAAAATGATATCTTTGATGGAGGCATTGGAGAAGAAGACTTGTAGCATTTCTAATGATGAACGAAAGATGTCGCCGATGCTGTTATTTTTAAGAATGTATGTCCTTGGTGCACACAGATGGTTACAAAAAATCCTTTCCCATGCCTTAGCCATGCCTTAGCAATGGATGTATTCTGTAAACTTCAAGTATCTTAAATAGTTAGTGCCTGGACCAAAAGGTCAGAGTATATTTTCATGTAACTTTTCTAATTCAAGTGAAAATTTTGCTAAAATCAGGGTTAAAAACAAAGTGTAATAATCACCTAAAAAGCTTCCCGTGTTACAGCCTTTCCATCTCTCACTCCTTCCATCTCCCCCAACCCATGTAAAGAACAAATGTTGTAGACCCAATCTGTCCATGAAACCTTTCCCTAATGAGAAAATCTCCAACTGTTCTCTTCATTCATGTCATCAGTTTCTTCAGTATTGTATTTTAGGATCTGGGGAGTTTCTTGACTAGTTGTGTGATGCAGTTCCTGGGTGATACAGAAGTTGTGACTCCAGTGTGATGGAGCAGCAACTCCACACAAAATTTGCAGAAAAAATAAATATATAAAACAAGTCTGACTAAATTTCTTAACATACAGAAGTATCTAAGTAACATTTCTAGTATGTTGTTAGAAAACTCTTTCCATGCTAAGCATTTTTGATAGTAAATACCTGAAAATTTTCTTTAGCAGGTTAAAGTAATATTTTGATTGTGTGGTTGAACTATTAGGTCACTGCTATTTGAAAATGCAAGAAGATATATTGAGTTGGCAGCTGTTCACCAGGTCTAAATGATGTGTACAGTATGTCTGTATTAATTGTAGTATCATGGTGGGACAAATACACAACTGAATGTCTTTTTGCAGTTCAAGAAAGGAATCACTGATGGGAAGTAACCAAATCAGTATTAAAATAAGTGGGAAATGATCATTTTCAGTAATTAAGCTTTTGATCATTTTGTCATTTAAAAGAGGAAATGAAAGCAAGGAGTGACAAATATGTTGATTAATATATAAAGTCATTTGTGTCTTATGTAAATTACTGTATTATACAAATTTGTTTAACTGAAGAAGAAGAAGAAAAAAACTAACATTTAAATGTAAGGAAAGCTAGTAAGTCTGGTTGGTGGACAAATACAATGACTGTTTTTATGTACTTTGTATGCAAGTACTCATGAGCAGGGTACAATGTCTCTGCACAAACCATTGACAGATGTTGAAGAATGTCATGACAAAGTACAAAGGAGAAGAAACATTCTACAGCACAGGGATATAGGCTGGATATCCCCAACAGGTTCATAATGATGACTCTGTACTTGCTGAGGGGTTTGGAGAAGCCCCTGAAAATTATATCAGATTCTGCAAATGATTTATTTAATGCCTCAAAATGACAATTGCAAGGCTTATTTATCTCAAGTATTGCATTTAAACCCTATGAACCATTTCTCTCTTTTTGTTTTACTTCTGCAGCAGCCTATTAGTTTCCATCTTAATTAGCTGAATGCAGCAAAATGGTTTATTGTTAGAAGTTTGTCTTATTAAACTAGTTTTCCAATTTTCTTGCTTTTTCTGCAACTCATTCTCTCAATTTGTTCAAATGCTGTTCAATACAGGGTGGTAATTTTAATTTGTGCTTCTAAATTGTTAATTGACTGAGTGTATGATGTATGATGCATGTTACAAAACAATGTTTTTTTTTTTTTTTTGTAACCATTATTCAGTTCTTGTTTCTGTTTTTAAGCTGGTTCATACTCTATTGTTGTGCTATATACCTTCAAAAGATATTCTGTGGGTCTCATGGAGATGTAAATTCCATAGGCAATATGTAAATTGCCTCATATAGCCTAACTTCCATAAGTGTTCAGTACATGCACACAGCACAGTTTATTAGTAGAACCTTATATAAAATGACCATGTACAATGTATATGTGTGGTCTGATGGGCTTTACAACAAGTGCACAGTGGATAACCATGGCATTTACTGGAATAAGGACACATTCAGTGGCTCACCTTCATAATTATCTTAATCCTAATTTCTACTGAGTAGCAACTGTCCTAATCATCTAGTTATAGATATTACGTACACTGCCTCTGATGGTCACAAGTGACTCAAATGCCAGTGATCAGTGGTAACTAAGCATGTCTGCAATTGTTGTAATCCTTGTTTTATGCTCCAGTTAAGGAAGGCTATGTCCTGCCAAGTACTCCATCAGGGATGCTTTTTATGCCAGTTTGGTTCACTGGAATGCTGTGATTCTGTGAAAGTTTGCCTCCAATGGTGTGCATCCCTTAGAAATGGATTAAATGCAAGAGGTATTTTAATCTTTAATGGTTAATGTTATCTTCATAGCATCTAAACTTTGGATATATAAACTGGCTTTTTCTCTCATCTATTTAATTGTATCTTTTTATCAGCTACAAAGAAAGTGAGGATTGTCTGGGCTGAGTTGTTACATGGTAATGCTGTGAGCTTCAGAGAGCCATGCAAATAGTGCACCAATATAAATATTATGAACTTGAGCTTGTAAAGTCCCAAAAGACAGTGAAAACAGATGTTCTTTTCCATGTAATAGGAATAACTGCATGAGTAAGAAAAAACAAGATCTTTCCAAATTATGGTTGATTTCAAGAGGGAATTTGGGATGAGATCATGCACCACGTTTGATTTTTGATTCCTTGCCGAAGGTAAAAGGAATCTATGCGATGGTGATGTCGTGTGTGTGTGTGTGTGTGTGCACTCACAAAGATGTCCTTAACGGGTACTGTACCAGCTGGCGAGAGCTCCGCTCTCACACGTCTTTCCCAGCTCACATACAGCTCGAAACTGGCGTAGCTGCCCGAAAATTTGGCCACTGCAATGAGAAGTCATGCACGGCTGCACATGCTTGCCTTGGTGCGCAGCTCACCCTCAAGCACGTAGCTCACCTCGCCTACGTCGCGGGCAGCTTCGTTGTTGAGTAATTCCCTCGCATTCCCTAGTGGGTCCTTTCCTAGTACCCCGTAAGGAATTGGATGTGGGTATGTGTGTGTATGTGCGTGTGTTTGTATGTGTGTGACGCTTTGGCTTTTAATGCTCTAGCTCAAGAACGGTAACCCCGGGTGATCTCATACTTGGCATGCAGATAGCCCATATTGAGTAGATGATCCCTGTTTTTGGTGGAGGTCAAAGGTCATTTGGGGTCACCAGATGCAATTAAGGGAATTTACTTTAGTAACTATAACTCGGTGTCCGTTGTTCAAATTGAGTCATAATTTCAGGATAAGATAGATTGGTAGGAGGTGGAAATATTGTAACATAAACGCTTTAATCTGAAGGAGTCAAAAGGTCAGAAAGTGATGTTTTATTGATATCTTGCCAACGAAACATTTTAGGGGGATGGCATAATGGAAAGTTGTGTTTGTCTATATGAAGTGCACGTGATGACCTACTTTGACCTCAGTTGACCTCATTTGACTTTGTGGTTTTTTGTGATGCCTGGATTTGTCTCGTTGAGACAAACCAAAAAAGCAGTTCTACTACCCTCCTACGATGTCCTAACTCGAGTTATTGACATTTTAGTGAAATGTTAGGAGTGTGTGTGTTATATACATTGGAATTCAAGGTATGTGGTGCTACAACTCAATACCAAGTAACATAGGGGGATAGCATAATGGAAAGTTGTGTTCGTCTATGTGATGTGCACGTGATGACTTACTTTGAACTCATTTGACCTTTTGACCTGTTTTTTGTGACCCCTGGGTTTGTCTTGTTTAGACAAACCAAAAAGGCAATTATACTACCCTCCTATGATACTCGTAACTTAAGTTTTTGACATTTTAGTGGAAACTAGGTCATGACTGTGTGTATGTTACTCATAAGAATGCGAGGTATGAGTTGTGATTTCTGTAACTGAGCAATCAATTTTTGATTTGGGTCACAAGATTTCAAAAGGTTGACCTTATTAACAAGAGATATTTTAAGTACCATAACTGTGAGGGTTGTCATGTAGGTGATTCATGTTTGTAACAGTATATCATATGGCAAGGAATCACTAAGCCTTTTGGCTTTCTGATTTGATTCCTTGCCAAAGGCAGGCAAGGAATCTATGCGATGGTGATGTCGTGTCTGTGTATGTATGTTTATGTGACACTTGGCTTGTAAACATGATATCTCAAGATAGCAATGTCAGGTACTTTTCATCTTTGGTATGTAGATTTTTCATGTTGAGTAGAAGAACCCTAGTGTTTTTGGGAGAGGTCAAAGGTCATTTGAGGTCAACATAGGTCAAAAACTGAAAACCTTGTAAGCATTATATCTCAAGGCAGCAATGATTGACAGTTTTCATATTTGGTATATAGATTTGTCATGTTGAGAGGAAGAACCCTGTTGTTTTTGTAGAGGTCAAAGCTCATCTTAGGTTAGTGGAGGTTAAACTGCCAAAAGCTTGTAAATGGCTTGTAAACACGATATCTCAAGGTAGCAATGACCCACACTTTTCATGTTTGGTATATAGATTTGTCATGTTGAGAAGGAGAACCCTGTTGTTTTTGTTGGAGATCAAAGGTCATTTGAGGTCACAGAGGTCAAAAACCAAAAACCTTGTAAACACAATATCTCAAGGTAGCAATGATTGACAGATTTCATATTCAGTATATAGATTTTTCATGTTGAGAGGAAGAACCGTTTGTTTTTGGTTGAGGTCAAAGGTCATCTGAGGTCGCTGGAGGTTAATCTGCCAAAAGCTCGTAAATTGCTTGTAAACACATTATCTTAAGATATCAATGACCCACACTTTTCATGTTTGGTCTATAGATTTGTCATGTTGAGAAGAACCCTATTCTTTCTGGTGGAGGTCAAAAGTCATTTGAGGTCAACAGAGGTTAAAAACCAAAAACCGTGTAAACAGGATATCTCAAGGTAGCAATGATTGAGTTTTCATATTTCGTTTATGTATTTGTCATGTTGAGAGGAAGAACCCTTGTAGTGAAATGTAAGAGATTTGTTGGTGTTCAGGTCATAATGTATTCAGTCCCTCTTTAAGAGCAGAATAGATGTTCTGCATTCTATGTAAATTAATATCTGTGCGGTTGAATGGGCAATGCGTCCAGTATGCAAATTGTGCTTAATGAAGTCCACTGGACCATGCTCAGTATAAATGTGTTTGTGGTGCACGTGGCTCGCACTTCCTCACTAGACCTATGTTGTTCGGTATGTAGCTTGGAGTGCACCTCTGCACATTGTACGATGTCAATCACACCTACTGTATTTCACCATTCTCTGCGTAATGTGAACTACTACATGGATCTACCAAACTTGAGAGTAAACGGCTAGTAAACCCAAAGAGTTATTACAGTTATTGGAGTTGGAGTTAGAAGTTAGAGAAGGAGTTCAGAAGTACCACTGCGATCTGTGTAAACCAATAAAGTGAAGATACTCTCGTCACAGCTCTTCACTGGTTCTATTTTGTTTTGACTTGCGACACTTGTGGGCCTTGCTACACAAGCAGATATAACCCTATTAGTTTTGGTGGAGGTCAAAGGTCACCGGAGGTTAAACGACGAAAGCCTTGTAACTGGCTTGTTAACACGATATCTCAAGATAGCAATGACAGACACTTTTCATATTTAGTATACAGATTTGCCATGTTGAAATGAAGAACCCTATTGTTTTTGGTGGAGTCCAAAGGTCATTTGAGGTCACCAGAGGTTAAACTGCAAAAACTTTGACACTGGCTTGTAAACATGATATCGCAAGATAGCAGTGACCGATACTGTGTTTTAGTATATAGATTTTTCATGTTGAGAAAGAACCCTACAGTTTTTGGTGGAGGTCAAAGGTTATCTGAGGTCACCAGAGGTCAAAAACCTTGAAAACACAGTATATCAAGATAGCAATGACTGACAGTTTAATATTTAGTATATAGATTTGTCATGATAAAAAGGAGAACCCTTTTGCAGGCCTTGAATATGAGGCGTGCGAGTGTAATCGCACACCATCACTCGCCTCAAATCACTGTGAGATAAAGAAAAGGAACTAAGGTAAATCTGTTAAAGTTTATTAAAACAGCACACCTACCGTACACTACTTAATTTTATGAGGGGTGCGATTTGTAGCACACCTGGAAAATCTGATTCTCAAGGCCTGCTTTAGTCTTTGGTAGTGGTCAAAGGTCATTTGAGGTCACCAGAAATAAAACTGTGAAAACCTTGTAACTTTCTTGTAAACACAATATCTCAAGATAGCAATTACAGACACTTTTTAATATTTTGTAAATAGATTTGTGATGTTGAGAGGAAAAACCCTTTTGTTATTTGTGAAGATCAAAGGTCATTTGAGGCCCCCAAAGCTCAAAAACTTAAAAGATTTTTCATCATGATATATGAAGATGGGAAAAACAGAAGCTATTCATACTTAGTATACAGATTTTTCATGTTGAGGGGAGGAAAAACCCTTTTGTTTTTGGTGGAGGTTCACAAGTCATTTGAGGTTACCAGAGGTCAAAAGCTGAACTTTGTAACTGACATTACAAGGGAGGAAGCACAGACAAATCTCTTTTAAGACATGTTTTATTCAATATTTTTCGTTATTTTATTTTGGTGGGGTTCAAAGGTCATGTGAGGTCAGCAGGGGTCAAATTGTGAAGGTGTCTTTAAAAAATGATGTAGTCAAGATGTATAAGTTTGCAGGATGAAACTCTGTGTAACAAAGGATTCCCCTTTCGGCAAGGAATCACTAAGACTTTGTGCATTCTGGTTTTAGAGGTTGTTTGGTGCAATCCCTCACTTTATGAAACCTTCAGTTACACCATACCTAGTTTGAATTTTACATTCGGGAATAGGTCTGGTTCAAAATGATTTATATTCAAATTACATGTGACTGAACTGAACGTATACATTAAATTTAGGGAACCTTTCCCTGTCACATCATACAAAATTATGAACTACATTTCTCTAGCCTCACTCAACTGTGCACACATCATTACAAATGCTAGGCAGCTTCTCCAGGCCATCCTTGACATTGCCCTGAGAGAATAACGTATAGGCTGAACCCACCAATATGTATGCCTTTGTGCTCTGCTCCAGAGATATGGCATACTCTTTTTTTTAAAAAAAAAATGCCCTACATGGGCTAGCTAACTTGATCTGCCCTTTATGTTTGCAGTTCCGTGGTATAGTTGATTGGGCCATCTTGTAGCTCATATGTATTGACATTGTGTACAATGACGTACAAATCATAAAGAGCTTTATAAAGGCTAGTTTAGTGGCACAAGCTTGACAAATTATTTAAAGTGCATTGATTCCAAATAATAGATCTATAAGTATGAAGTAGAACAGTCAATCCCGTGGTCAGTGAGGAGAAAAATAATGTGATGAGCTGTGACTGTTGGCTACCTGTTTGGGGAAATTAAGCAGGTATTAATGTGACCCACCTTATACATACATACATATATA
>WURT03114834.1:0-11954 GCA_009936505.3 Holothuria glaberrima
TTATTCATACTATTGCACGAATGGAAAACATTCATTATTTGTTTTATATAACACCTTACTTCCTAAATCATAGATTTGGTCAAAATTTGATCGTACATACCCCCGTGGCTGATGTCACCGCCGTGCGTTAGAATACTAACCCGCGGCCGTGCAATAGTACGAAATAACCCATGGCATGTGACTACCAATCCTCCAATCAGATGTAGAGAAATTAACAAGGTGTTATATAATATACAAATAATGAATATTTATGAGTGCGATAGTATGAATTATTTCATGAGATGAAAGACTGAATGATCTATTCAACAAGGCAAGGTCGAGTTGAAGAGAACGTTTAATCTTTCAACAATTGAAATTATTCATACCATCGCACGAATGGAAAACATTCATTATTTGTTTTATATAACACGTAACTTCCTAAATCATAGATTTTGGTCATAATTTGATTTTACATACCCCATGGCTGACGTCACCGCCAAGGGCAGTATATAGGCCTACTAACCCACAACCGTGGGTTAGTACCAAACAACCCATGGCATGTGATGACCAATCAGATGTACAGAAATTAATAAGGTGTTATATAATATATTATCAGGAAGACAAATGTCTAAGCTTGTATTCTGTTATCTTTCTTTACAGCATAGATGAAAAAAAGTTTTCAACAAAACTGTATGGTGTTAGGTTTTTCTTTTACAATGGTACTGTAGCTAACTGTTACAATATATTTTCAAGGTTGCATGCCATGCAAATAAATATGACCGCTGCTACTGTATGTTATGTTACTGAGGTAGATATATAGTCTGAGCTTGTAATTATTAAACCTACAGTAATCAAGTACTATAAGCGATAGCTGACATCAACCTTATATACTGTTAGTTCAACAAGAAAATGACACAGGAAGTATCATTTGGAAAGTAAGTAAACATTAACAGTTGGGTTGTTAAAGTTCTAGTGACATGCTACCAAAAAGAGCTGTTTCACTTGTCAGCTGAAGAATAAAATTCCCCATTGAAAGATCTGTTGGAATTTCAATACCTTTTTCTGTTCTCAAGATATGTGTCTTTAAATTTTGACAGTTTCTGAGGTAACTCATTGCTAGATGCAAAAATAATGAAGCGGAGTGTTGCAAAGTGTTAAAATTTCTTCTGTTAACCCAACCCTTAAAAATTATCTCTTAATTAATGATCTGATAGTTCACAGTTTGGTGAGTGATATCAATATTACTCAAGGAAACAATTATAACTTTCATAATAAACCCCTCAGGGCAGGGTTTCCCCTGGTATTCTTTTTGTGAGGCGGCCACCTCCGTTTTCGGCCACCACATCACAGAAATTTGCTATTGGTGCCACCTGCACTCTACAAGCTATAGAAGTATTGATAGTTCTCCCTCACTTTTGGGGCCAACCCTCGGACCAAATTACCCCAATGGACTTAAACCACCTCCCATTCTCTAAAACCCAGGGGAAAACCCTGCAGGGTATAACAATGCTTCCAGTGTCCTTGAAATAAAGGTTGAAAAAACAAATTAAGGCTAAAATTAGCGATACAGTATGGTATGTCCCTCTTTCGATGTCACATATTTGCATGTAAATAGGTGCTGTAATATTAATTCATGATACATGTGTGAAACAATAATTACCCTGTAGAATGGTCAATATCTGATGGATTTTAATGGAAATTACATCTGTTTTGTGGATTTTTAATGCTTTTTACATCAAACACCTAAGTACGTTATTTTCATGCATGTCATCAGACCTTCAATGATACGGTATTGTCAGCCAAATTGCCAACAAAAATAAAGAAAAATGTACTCCTGTAGTAGGTGAGAAATTTTGCACAAATCTTGCAGTCACTGAGCCTCAGTCAAAGCTTTCAAGTAGCAAACAGCAAAAAAAAAAAAAAAAATAATACTTGAACGAATGTACCCTGAAGTTCCAGAATAGAGTTTGCCTTGGAAGATATGGTGAGGATAATACTTGAGCATCTCAGTGACATCACTCACATCAATTAACTCAGATTCAGTGGCATACTAACAAACTGTCCAAAATAAACATTGAAACAATTACAAACATTCACAAATGATAAAAATTTCTAGAGATACCTTTCAATAGTGAAAAGCTTTGTCACAGATAGCACTACTTTACAATTGAAACACATATTAGACAGTAACAAAAATTCCTTAAAAGAGAAAGGCAGCCCCTGCAAATAGCTGTTTATACACCCAGCAAAAATAAGCATGAAGATACCAAAATGGGGTGCTCTTTTGCTTCTAAGGCAATATGCATTACATACTTCAGTTTTCTGAAAGGGTAATATGACATCCCACCCCTCTTGCCATCCCCCCCAGGACAACACAAGGTGACAAATTAAGGAAGGATCTGCCCCACGTGTCTGCTCTTGGAAATCTACTGCACAGATTATAAAGAAAAAGATAGCAAAAGAGACAGCTATTAAAGCATGCATTTACTCACCTAACAGTATCAAGTAGTCTTGACAGTTAGGGCGAGAGTGACGTGATGGTAAGAATGACCAATGTGGAACTCTATTCCCACGATGAATCTTTACAATTAATGCAAAGTAATCATGTTAAGCCAAACGCACACAGACGACAGAAAATGCCAAACACGAGTCAGAAAACACGTTTCGTGTTTTTGCGAAACAAGCACTTCTTGATTCGCAAAAACACTTATTTTGGTTTTCGTCCAACGCACACGGACGTCAGCGCAAAAACGTATTTTCTGTATCGTGTTTCGCGTTTCTGTCATCCGTGTGCATTCAGCCTAACAATGCAAATGAAACTACATGAATTGGCTTTGATGAGTAACTATAAAGATTTTTCTTCTTCTACAGTTTCAAGGAGATTTGAATTTGGGCACCATGCAGCATTATTGTAACACTTTGTCAAAAATGGGGGTTAAGCGGTAAATGAAATCCCAAGCATCTGTAGCCTATATGTTAAGAACAAAGAAAGCAGTATAATATACAGCCCATTGTCACACAGACTACTGCAAATATTGTCATTAGGCAAAAGCAAACAGTCTACACTAGCTATTGCATACAATTCACTTACCAACTGAAGATGATTCTAACAAACACATTGGCCGATTTCAAGTGCTACAAAGGAAAATGAGATGTAACTCTACTATGGACTTGTCTAGACGAGTGTACATCTCCTACAACCAGGTTTTTTCCCTTTAAATTAATCAGTGCAGAACATCAGGTTATACTGACTGGTCTAAAGGAGCTATTTTCATAAACACACTAAGCAAGACCCTCCAAACCAAGGTTCACAAGATGAAACATTTACTAGACTGTGTTGAGCTACCTGGATATACAATGATAATGCCCTAGTAGTCTAGTACTAATCTTAATGCTAGTCCTAACCCCTATTCTGTTCCTAACCCTAGAACCAAAATGCTAATCTTACAGTACACCTTCCTTTACCCTAGTCCGGTGGACCTTCAATCAAGTGGTACACTGTACCCCAATTTTACTGTGGTAGTTCAGAATAAAAACATGGTACATAGTCTAAGGCCTTATTCTACTGGATCCTTTTTTACATTTCTGATACAACCACTATACTATCAGTGATACACAAAATAATTGGTTTGGGGCTCTAAGTGTGGCATATCCTTATCCAATTAAATACCTTCTTGCACCTTGATTACAATCATATTCTGCTTTGAACTAAAAATGGAATGGAACATTCCTATTTCCTGTTCTGTAGCTCTATACGTACTGTATGTAGGGGACCTTCAAATTCCCCCCTTCCTCTTTAGAAGGACTTTGAATAAGCCTAATACTGTACCTCAGGGTTCCCAGCATTTCATAACAGTAAAATTCCCTGAGTTTTCCCTGATTTTTCCCTGAGTAAATCCAGAAATTCCAGGAGCTATTTTGGTCACATGAAATACTCAGTTCTAACATGGTGCGGTCACATGATTTACATACTGCAGGAGTAACTTGAACAACTTTATGAACTGGCTTACAAAAAATACTAACATCAGGGCCTAATACTGTACATGCACAAATCAAAATTTCAGAAAGATCATCTCTCAGTCAGTTTTCAAATTCCCTGAGTTTTCCCTGTCTAGAAAATGTAAAAGTCATTTCCAGGTTTTCCTGATTTCCAGACTTGCTGGGAACCCTGCTCTACCTGAGCTGAATTGTATGTCATGTCATAGCTAGACCTGAATGTCTACTTCTACAAAATAGGTATAGCTGAGGAAGGAAGTACAGCAATTAAAACCCCAGCTTACCACTTTGAGTGTGAACAATTCCCCATTGTATGGGCTTACTGTATATTGTGAAAGTCAATTATAACAGCATAATACTATATCTGTACTAGGGCAACTCCACACTAACAAATTGTAGTGGAGGGGACATTCAGACATATTCAAATCTACAGTACATTGGGACAATGTTGGTAAAAGTAATGATATGTCTACTCCAGGGGGAAGTATTAGAAATGCTGGGACCATCACCAGAAAAATTTTCTTTATTAGCTCAGCAGTAAATACTCTTGGCCGCATATTCTGTGCGTTGCAGAGGGGACGTGCACGAATCAGTGTCAACAGACAAACATGCCTCAAAGTAAAAGTTGCCTGATTTGAGAAGATTAGCAAGCTGAAACTAATATCACATCTTTAAACCTACAGTATAAATTCTCTCTTCCACAAAAAATAGTTGAAATCTCTTCCTGCTGCTCAATAACGATAAGAGTTAGTGTTGGACCAATTACCAGTATGCAATATTGGTATCAACTCATATTCTCTATGTTCATCCTGTGCAGTATCAATTTCAGTCTAACTAGTTACCTATTAAACTGCTGATACTACCCGACCTGTATTTCTTGTCCAACATTTCATAAAATTGTTACATTATTTTAGAAAATTTTCCCAATGTTTTATCTCATAAATATTAATAGTATACATATGGCAGTGACCAGAAGCTAGATTGTTTCAAGTACAATGCCCTCATTTGTCAAATATCCGTATAAGTCATAGTGACAACTGAAATATCTGTCAGTTATGTTGAACTTGAAATGTCAGTTTATTTAATCTTTACAACTACAGGTATTGTAATGTTGTTGCATTAAATAAGAAGGTAATTATTACATTAAGATGTGCAGGGGTGAGCTCAAAATTGATTTTATGTGAGATTGCTTATGGGGAGGGGATGCATGGGAAAGGTGGGAGCAGTAATTTGTATACCATACACATACTGTACCTATCCTGCTGCTTACATGGTGAAAACTGAAATACATGGGAAAGAAAAAGATGGCAAAAATTGAAGGACTGAACATTGTCAGGCATGTTTGCATTCTTTCACTCTAAAGGTGCATTCACACCAGAACCGAAATCTGCTGTACTTTGTGGGCGGGACACAGAACTTTTTTTTCCCAGGATAAATAGGGGCAATTTTAAGTCAATGAAAATTTAGAAAATTGCCCCACTTGTTCTAAGAAAACAAATTTCCTGTCCCGCCCGCAAAACGCTGCAGATTTCGGTTTTGGTGTGAACGCACCTTAAGGCTTGCCGTCGGTCCTGCAAGTGACCAAGTTACAGTATTTGGGATGATTCGAAGTAAGCCTTGAAGATGATATGGTAATGATTGATGTGAAACTGTGTAAGCAATTAATGTAAGGGCATATATGCAGGCACAACTCTAGGCATGCAGTGTAACACACTTTTATACACAGCAATATTTTTCAAACCTCAGCAGTGTAGATTTTGACAGGCATCATTGCAAACTCCATGAAGGCATTCTCCTAGTTATGCAGTCCTTGGTTTAGGGCACACTATCTCTTATCTCTTTTCTGTATTGTCATGCACAAAAACATGACATTTCCCTCAAATTGTCAAAATTTCCCTCCAAATGCTGAATTTCCTGGAAAGGATCCTCCCAGCTTCCCACCTTTTTCCACCCATGTAAGTTACCATCAACATGTAAACAGTCACTGATGAATAGGCAACCCTGTGGAAATAATACATACAGCTGGTAGGCCTATAACAATACTGGCAGCAGGTAGTATTATTAGCATGTCACACACTGCACTGCAAGACAGATCCACCAGAGGCAGAGTGGTTAACTATGCCATGATGCATCAATGTCTTTCAAAAGCACATGGGCTTGAATCCTATTCAAGGTATATGTAGTTTCCTTTAGGTAATCTGGCTTCCCCTAGCTTGCCTTCAATTCAGTTATACAGCAAACCAAGTCAATTTTGCACTGTACTCCCCAAGAAAGACCAATCACCCAATCAATTATTTTCCTAATTGTAAGATTGTCAAATGCTTTTTCCTACTAAATTTTGTGTTCTGCTTCTACATTTTTGGCCCCACATGTCATTCAGATAAAAACAAAACCATGTTTGGACCAATTTTGCTTCAAAAGTTCTACTCTAGCATCTGTATTAAACTGGCTCTTTTATTAATTTCTTTCTTAATGTTTTGTTATTACATGAATATATTGTTTTTTATTTTTTTATTTTATTATATTTGGGGAGGGGTGGGGTGGGGGAATTTTTCATGTCTGTTATACTGTTTGCATTTTTTATATCTAAGTAACAGACACTTCTTTCCCACAGCATACAGTGAAAGTTGACAAGAGTGATAAAAGGCTTGGAGTGGAAGGGACTCAAAGTACTGTAAATGTACACAAAATGGAAAAAGGAAAAAGACCAGACACCATCAACATTAACAGCACATTAAGAATTCTGTGGCTATTTGATGAGAAAATTCCCCAAAATTCATACATTTGCTTTGTTGTGAATGAAAAAAAACTCACCAAAAAGTTCCATTTTTGGCACTGTTTTGACTGTCTGACGATTTTTTTCAATTCAGCGTATTTCTTGGCTGCTTCTGCATCCCCCCGCACCTATGAATGAAAATGAAACATGTACAGTACATGAGACATGTTTTTTCATAATTTCACAGAAAGGTTTGTATTTATGCAATGTCATATAGATGGGATGCACATGTGTGACTTAACGTGAGAAAATTGTAAACATTTAAGTCATAGCACAACTGTGACCTGCAACCACAGGTACCGAACTGAAATAAGTGGTTTGCATTGAACTTCGTTTTGAGGTATAAAGTCTGCAGGAATTTGAGAAAACATACATCCTTCACTAAAAAATACAAAATAATTCCATGACTATAACACAAATTCCAATGCAAGGTTGCTCAATACACTTGTATCCTAAAACTGTCAACATTAAATTCATATTTTTCTAAAAATTTTACCTCAGAAATTTTATTTAAAATCCAGATCCAATGTTTTATCTCATCATACTTTTCAATGATGGCCTTCTGGATGAACTGTAACTGCCAAAGGGGCATCTGATGTGTTTGTCCACATGATGCCATGCTAAAATTGCTTCATCATGGACTCCTGCAGTAAGATAAAATGAATTCAAAAGTATACTGTATGAGTGAGTGACTATACATTAAGAGATACCTGTACATGTAGAGTCAGAATGACACATCTTTTGCCTTTAACTTGTCACCAAACTTCATTAAATGCACATAAAGCAAGCCACAATAAAGTACTAGCTACCTGTAGCATTGAATAAACATTAAAGGCAGTCACCCCATTTTTATTTTCAAAAATTTGCCAAATCTTACAGATCTCCTCTTATTTCTCTCAAAAGTATATTTTGTAATGTTTCCTGATAAAATCAATGAATATTGAAGGTAAACCAAAGAGTTATTCTGCACAAATTGAAGAAATACTGTAAGTGACAAAAATATTGTCACATGATTGATATGAGCCATTCCTGAACTAGTGTACCGGGGTACACTAACTCAAATGGGGGGGGGGGGGAGACTGCATTTTCCCTTTATGAATTTTAAGGTTGAAGTAGGTCATTATGTAAGTGTTCACCTACATGTCAGAATTGAGCAGGGATGATACAAAAAACACAAGGACATGCTACTGCTGGGAGGGGACAGAGTAAAGTGCCGAACAATTAATTATACCCCGCTCATTTCATGCTTTGAATTGTAATTGTATGGTAGACCCATTATAAGACTTGACAAGGGCTGTGTAAAATCTTGCAACAAAATAGTTAACAGACCCCTCACAGACAAGTATGAGTAAAAGACACACCATCCGTTTGCTTGCACATGTCCACAGTGCACATACAAGAAACAGACAATGGTACTCTTTCTCTTACGCACATCCATGCCCATGTACGAGACTTTTACACACACGTACAGAACACGTACAGGAAGGCCATGTTCATGGACCAGATTTTAGACTACTATTTTGGGGGAAAAATAGAATGCACAGGACTCCTGACATTTTCCGCTGTCAGGGATTAACTGAATGGGGGAAACTGCCAGTTTTTTTGGGCATGCCCTCTGTGCCCGGCACTGTGGGCAATCCCAATGGCACGCCTTCACATGAAATACAGGTCTACAGTATAGGCCTTATGTATTGACGTCACACATTAGTTTGTAGGGTTAACTGTTACGCATGACGTAGACTACTCACATGAGTAGACTTGGGTGCATATCGGACCAGCATACTTCCACAGTCTACTGGAAGGCCTACTAGTCTACAAGCTGCACTGACATGAAAATGGAAGCCTCAGTGCATGAAAGGGAGAGCTCACTAGGACTGTGACTCCGCCAAAAAGGTAAAGACTTTATGCAATTGAGGAGTTACTTCACTTAGACTGTGATAGTACCTCCAACAAAAAGAATGCTCAACTGTCAACGAATGGCATATATGGACATCTTTGTACTTGCGCATCCTGTATCTCAAACATTGAAACTACAAGGTAGAACCCACTCATACACGGTAGCTCAATTCAACAAACAAACAAACCAAAAAAAGCAAAAGGGTAAGCTAAACTGGAGATCTAACTTTAGTGTACACTTTGCCATTATGATTCTCCACAGCTTTTTTGGTGGGGTATTTTGCAGAACTTTACAGTACTCCACAGCTTAATCTTTTAAGTGCTCCAGGCGGGAAATACTGTTGTGAGGGTGCTTCACAAATAACACTTTTAACTCACTATATCTAAGCACAAGAATGCCTTTAATTCGTTCTTTTGGCCTCAACTCTAAAAATGGTGGCACTAGACTAGAATAGGTCATTTCTGGTAAGAGAAAGTTCTGTAAGTGCACCTGCAGAGCTAAATTAAATGCTTCAAAAAAGAAGCTTGCCCTCTAGTAAATTCAGCATGGAAAGGGTTATAAGTATCATTTGCCTATTGTATACTCGCAACTTAAAGTAACCTAGTAGCATGAGCCTTTCCTGTAGCTGAATTCTCACATTTTGGAAAATGTTAACACATCCGGTTCTACATAAATACAGTAGTGGCTTGATATTGGGCAAAAATAGACATGCAGTTTTCCTAAGAAGGCAATAAGTGTTTCTCTGTCTGCTGCCACCAAATTTTATCGTGTGTTTTAGTACACGTACACTACAACAGGCTATACAGTACATACTATACAGCATGTAAACATACCGGACACTGATCACTCATACCGTGTGTCCACATGCAACGAACGTAGTAAGTGTACATTTTGGACTAAGCAAATTTCACACTACGATATTAATGGAGATATAAGAGGGTTTATCAGTTCTGAATCGAAGAGTCACAAGTAAAGGTAAGAATCGGAAAAGAAGACGACTATTCAGAAAGTAACAGCTACTGTAGTCCGCAGTCTGCTGACCTAGTAAATGGGGTCGCTTTGTGACGTATGTATATCCTTTTGCAACATCGCAGTCAACTAGCTCAGTCACGTTGGTTCTGTTTTAAAACAGGAACTTCTGGAGTAACAGTTTTGCCTTTTTTTGAGAAGCTGCTCTCAAAATTCTGCCCAATATCATGCCTTACCTACATAAGTACACCACCTAATTAACAATAAATTCCACTGGGTTATGTAGGATGACTCACAGCCCCCTCAACAGGACTGTCAGGGAGATTATTCCAGTCCCAAATTGTATTGGGAACAAAACTGTATTTATAGCAATTAGTCCTAGCAGAGGGGTGGGTTGGGGGAAGTGGCAGTGCAAAGCATGCATATTAGGAGTAATATGTGTAAGTTTACAAAGATCAAAGGGATGTCAGCTTGACCATAAATATTTGAGCAAAGATTAAAAGCCTGGAACACCTATGGCGATCACACAAAGTACTCAGACCAAGATCTTTTAACAGAGCAGTCATTGAGCCAGCTTCACAGGAGTAGGCCTATTCACTGGCTATAAACCTAACCGACTTCTTTGTACTCCCTCCAATCTTCCATAAAGTGAAGTCTGATTTGGGTCCCAAATGGGACAAGCATATTACAACAAGGGCTGAAGCAGACCCTTGTATGCAGTCAACTTGGCAGTCAACTTGACTTCTTTGGAACAAAAATCTTGTTTCCTTCATTACAGACTGAATATGTTTCCCCCAGTTGAGATTCTTGGTGATGGTCACCCCAAGTACTGAGTCAACCCTCATCAGATTAGCTCTACTGAGAGTAGGCCCTATAGGCCTACTAAGAAATTCTTGGGTTTCAGTATGTTTCCTACAGTAGTAACAGATGTAACATTACATTTAGCCAGATGAAATCTCATACCCCAAGTTTTGACCCATTGGCCCAGATTATAAATGTCCCTCAGCAGCTCACTGCAGTCACTGGGATCATCAATGACCCTACAATACATGCAGCATTCAGCAATGTGAGCAGCCTAACTTCAGAAGAGTCGATGCAACACTGACAATATCATTTATGTATGACTTGAGCAGGGCTCTACATTAACACTTGCCCGCTTGGCCAGGGGCAAGTAAAAATTTTCCAGGGCAAGCTCTCTCTCGTTTCAACTTGCCCGAATGGACAAGTAGGCCTTGCAAATCCTATCTCAAAATTTGAAGTGCAAAGACAATGCACTGAAGTCAGATATTGCTAGGTTACGGGGGTGGGGAGAATGCCATCAGGGATATTCCAAATACAAGACAATCCAGCCTTATCCAAAATACTTTTAACTTTCATTAACCAGGATGAGCTACATATACCGTTAACGTTGTCATGAAAGGATTTTAAAGATTTGAGGAACATAGCCAAGGGCCTTGGTGTAGGCCCTGGCTTAATTACTATATTGGAGTGACGGTCGAATGTGCACTTAAGAATCTACCATACAAGGTCTTCAATCTTCAGTAAAAAACTCCAAAAAGGCTAAATAGAGCCATCATGGAGCACACAATCAACAGCCGACATAAGCGTACGGGACTCTTCAAATTTGGGGGGGGGGAGAGAAAATTTTTGCCCGAATCTCAAAAAGTTGTCCAAAGTCAAGGGCGTGGATCCATCTCCAAAGACGGGGGAGGGGGAATTTCACCATATGCGAATTTGCCGCCCTGGGGGAGGGGTCTAACGGGAGGGGGACACGAGGGGGTGTCCCCTCCCCTTTGGAAAATTTTTGCTTACGTAAGGTGGGCTAGATGCAAAATGGTGCTACATTTATTGCTAAATTTGAGTTGGATATATTTCCAAGAATTTCTACTTGCTTGTCTAATTAAGTGAAATTTTTACTCAGTTCCTGGGGTAAATCAGAACCACACTGGGCAAAGTAAGTGAACAGTAAATTGTTAGACTACATACATTAGCAAGTTTACTCATATCTTATGAAATTTGGATACAGGGCTGCAAAACTTGCAAAATTTTGAGGTCGCACATACTTTAAAGACCCAAATTTCTAGCTTGAAAGTCCAGAGGTTTCGTACCCATTAACCTGTCCGTGAATTGTATTTAACCGACCCCACCCCTACCACCGATTCTAGGGAATCCTGTAACCGTCGTAAGCATTCTGTTTTTTCATGTCATTGGGCGTGGTATCATGGGGGACGTTTTAATCCGTGAATCCCAAACACGGTAACCTGTGAAACAGGCTTAACTTCGACACCACTGCTATTTACTGCAAGGACATGGTTTATTATTATGTTATGAAAACAT
>WURT03114845.1:0-11953 GCA_009936505.3 Holothuria glaberrima
CTAGCCCCACCTCAGATCAGCAGTTATTTATTATGTGGCACAATTTTATCATGAAGAGACATTCATTGTTCATTCATTTGTTTTTGCCACAATTCAACTTTATACTCAGCGAGTTCTTTTGCGTGACGCATTTTCATGCAAGCTAATTTTTGCGCCAAATCTGCTAGTTGTTTTTCAAGCTCATGTCTTTCTTTTAGTTGATTCAGCTCTCGGCTGGCAAGCTGCTCCTGTACGTGTGCTTCTCGATCGCTAGTTACTGCTGGCCTATTATTTGCAACGTGATCAAAAAAATCTGAACTGGCGTTAGATTGTTGACCTCCTGTTACTGAACCTGCTCCAGGTGATGACTCGTCACGCTGATCAGATGCAACGTGACCAGAAAAATCTGAACTGGCGTTAGATTGTTGAATTCCTGTGACTGAACCTGCTCCAGGTGATGACTCGTCACGCTGATCAGATGCAGCGTGACCAGAAATATCTGAAGTGGGATTAGATTGTTGAGTTATTGTGACTGAACCTGCTCCAGGTGATGACTCGTCACGCTGACTAGATGCAACGTGACCAGAAATATCTGAAGTGGGGTTAGATTGTTGAATTCCTGTGACTGAACCTGCTCCAGGTGATGACTCGTTACGCTGGGTCACATCGGGTAGAGCCAATTGAGTATCACGCAGAATGTCTCTAACCTGATTAGTTATCTTCGCCATCCTTTCTTTTCTTCTCTTAAAATCGGTAATGGTATTGTGTTTGTCATCTGTCTCTAACTTCATTTGGTCTTGAGCTGATTTTTCATATTTCTCGAATTTTGTTACCAACTCATCATATTCCTTGCGTATCAACTCATATTCCTTGGGTTCTGTGTTAGATTTGTCACTATGACTTTTCACGAGAACTTCTAAGTTTTTGAGCTGTTTTTCCACATTAGCTCCGATCTGTCCGCAAGATCGCCTTGCACGGCTAAGCTGTCCCTTTTTTTCCTTGTCGGAGGGGGGTTTATTTTCGTCTCCCATTTTGATGAAAACTTGCGAGCTCTCCACCTTCTGTAAAATGTTTCAATTCCGCAAACCTTCAACTCCTGGCCTACGTAAAGAAGGGGGATGTTTGTCGCTCAACACTCCTGCAATGACAAGTAAGATAACTAATACTTGGTCACATCTCGATGTTACGACGTCTCTATGTTCCGAAACCCATACGTAACTCTAACCCAATGTCCTATAGTTCTCCTATAAAGGGTTGAGTGACAGATTGCTCAACTGAAAGCAGTACCGTGCTTTCATTGATGTTGATTTGTAATTTATCATGCTTCGCTGGGAGAATTTTTGGTTGTCACTTAGGTATTCACACTGGAAAAGCTACCAATGTATAGAGAGAGCCGCGCTGTGTTGTAGCATGGAGCTACTACCTGGACAAAGTATTAGCTCCAAGGTTGTTGTCTGTGTACGCACATGTAACATTTAGCGTTCCATAAAGGCAACCTGGAAACGGGCAACGGAGGGTTCCAACAGTCTAATCCATTGCCGATTTAATCTTCTCTTTTTGGTGAAGTCCCGCCCAGAATATACTTCAACTTCTTTTTACTTCCTCAATACTTCTCATGGGCGTCACCAGACATTTTTAAAGGGGGTCGTATTTTGCGTGAAGAAGGAAGTTATTGCCGCGACAGCGGCAATGCTCGCGCGCATATCGAGCACTATGAGGTGGGGTCCAGGGGCGAAGCCTCGGTTGGGGTCCTGGGGGCAAAGCCCCCGGAAGCTCTGAGGAGTTAGACTTTGCAAATGCCTATAATGCGGTGAAATTATCGTCAATATTGCTAGTTTGATAATACCAAAAATATGATTCCTAATTCATATATAGAGCAAAACGTGAACCTATTTTAAGTCTTAAAATTACAATGGCACTAGAATGTTTTTCTTTGAAAGTTGGGGGTCTATCATGGGATCCATGGGCTCGGTCAAGGGAACCAATTGGTAGGATCCAGAGGCAAAGGATTCCCTGGACAAAAACCCTAGGAAGCTTGCGGAATATAGTGAAATATTCAAGATAAAGGAGGTAAAAACAGCTAACCTCATGTAACAAATCATAGAAAAGTTTTAAGCAAACTGAACTCTGCAATGCAAAGAAATTTAAGAAAATCGTTCAAATCAAGCAGTGAATAGCATCTCTTAACTCCTTAAGTTATCAGGCTCTGTAGTACAGAACAGTAAGTTTGTGCACAATGTGATTTTCAAGTTTCCTCCCACAAAACCTAGAAAATACTGAATATATCATTTATTCCATTTAAAATAGGTAATGAAAAGGTAAAAATTGAAAACGCCGAGCAAAAAAAAAAAAAAAAATGGAGGAAGAACAGAAGAAGTTGTTTGAAAGTTAGAATAACGATTGACTCATCACTCATTTCGATACGTATGTAGAGATAAAAGGAAGTGAATTTTCAAATATCAGTACAACCCTTTCCTAAACCTAAAGTGCCTTTCGACATGCCAGATTTTTGTGGGATAACTTCCTCTCCATAATACTACCCGATCGAGTAGAAACGCCTTATTGCTGAAATATCGAACCGTCGAGTCGAAGGTGGATATAAAACACTGACAAGCATATGTCATGCATTTAGTCCGCTGGGAGTCAAAATCTTGAGAGGGCATCCTACTTTACAGGGTTTTTTAGGTGTATTAATGTTAATTATGTTAGGACCCTCAGAGCAGTCCACTGCTTCAACAATATCATCACCCTTTTTCATTGAGTTTTTAAGTCACTTTGAAATATCAAGCATGCTCAAGTCCATTTTAATATTAATGTATATCCCATACTGACATGAAGCAATTTACCCACCAAAATAAACAGAATTCAAGAGATGAACATCTTTCTAAGATAGTTTCTATAAAATCATTGTTTCGTTGAAAAAAATCTTTTAAAGGTATTTCATCAAAAGTACTTTTCATATTTTTCTATCATTTCTATACGTGGTGGCATTAGATATATGATTATAATACTATGGAAAGGTGTAGCTACATTTCACCTTACCTTTCACTGTAACTGTAAAAAATAACGGGTGAAAAAAGTAATTTTGGGGACTCGATCTGTAATATTCAGCATATTGAAAGAAATTTATACTTTGCAATGGCAGAAGAAACCTCTTTCAATTTTTCGTACATCCTTTAAACGTTCTTGTAAGAGAGAATCTCAAAGGGAGGTCGCTTGCACCCCGACCTCCCCCTGGTGACGCCCATGCTTCTTTCTTTTTAATATCTTTCTTCTTTCTTTGTCCTCTTTTTATTTGCTTTTCACTTTGTTTTCATTTTTTGGGGGGAGTTGGGGGGGTTGAGGGTGAGTGAGGTTGCGCTCCTGCTATAATTAAGATATTTATCTATATTGTATCCAGTTTTACTTTAATGATATGTGTTGCTAGACTTATATTTGTGCTGGGTTTCTTGGTACAGCTACATTCTTTAGCGCTCCCTTCGCAGACCTTAATGCCCCACCGCGTCACCCTCATTTGCAGATCCAGGGTTTCTGGACATGGTGTTTATTCGTGAGGAAGATACTCTCATGTGAGAGCACCGAAGGTAGGCCCATATCTTCTTAGAGGAAACTACCAGTAATTCAGGAGATTCCTGGAAGATTCGGAGAATAAGGGTACTGATATGCGATTTTCATCAATTTTAGATTCCTAAAAATCATTATCGGGACATTGCAACGGCCTTCAGCAACTTGTACCGTACAGTACTCATTCAATGGAGTTAACGTTATAAAACTGTTTGTGAGCTTGTCGAACTTGTTAACATCACTGACAGAGGTGTACAATTTTCTAAAAAAGGACACTCTTTGCTTGAACTATTTCATTGTCGAGTTTTAGAGGTCTAGCTTATCCAATACGAAAACTTCCTTGCTTTTCGAGCGGTGCAACTAGTAAAATTGCAACATGATTTGCGATCTGTGCTACAATAAGATTCTCTTTAAATATAAATAATTGTTTGTTTCCAGATGACGAAACAAAAGTTTCTGTAGTGTTTGATAATTACTTATTTTTATGAATGCAAATTTCTTGTTTTTAGTTCAGGAAGCATTTAAATAATAACAGTATCACCAAACACGTTGACATAGTCGTATCTGCCGCATATGGTGTACTAAGCAATTCCACGGTTCAGACTCGAAAGAACACTATCAGTGCGCAACTCGGTAAAAATCACCGCCCTGAGAAAAGCAGTCCCGTACAGCCAAGGAGTTCGCTCAGCGGGGTACGCCTGTCCCTGTTATGCAACTGATTTTTGTAATTTAAAAAGATTTGTGCTAGAAAGCAAGGGAAATGCTCTATCAGATATTGTATTTCATTAAAGGTCTGTAGACATGTAAATGTGATGCTTCCCAATTTGGTGTAAAAAGCATTAAAAATAATAAAAATAGCCTCAATTCCCATTAAAGTCCATCAAATATTGACCATTTTACAAGATAATTACTGTTTTACCTACATCATGAATAAACATGAGTACTTATGCAAATATATGACCCACAGAAAGGGACCTGTCAAGTGGGTGCAATGTTATCCTTTGTTAGTTTATCCTTCATTCCAGGGATAGCTGTAATTTTGGGATGCCCCGAGGAGTTTATTTTGGAATTAGCTATTTAGCTCTTTGAAAATACCCACGTTAAACAACAAACTAGAAACCAGCTATTAAGAAATCAACAGGTAATTTACAAAGGAATAACAAAAATACAGACACTGTGCAACACTCTACATCATATTTTTTCATAGCTAATGAACAATTCCCACAAATGGTCAAACTTTAGAAAGAAATATCTTGAAAACGGTAAAAGTTGTTCAAATAATCCCAACGGATTTTTGATCAGGGCAAGGACATAGGAAGCGGGGGGCTGGGGGTGACAGCTCCCAGCGAAATTTGTGGGGGGCTGACGTATGCTTCAGCCCCCACTTTCCAAGCACGAAAACCTGTTATTTGTCTCTTCTGTAAAAAATGTCAAAAATTTGTAATAATTTACCTTAGAATTTGTTCGAAATAATGTACCAGATTGCATCTAAGGACCTACAAATATCAAATAATTTTCCAAAGGACTAAGAAATTTCAAAAACGTGCAGTAATATACCTTACAATTTGTCCAAAATAATGCACCAAATTTCCTCTAAGGGCCCACAAATATCAAAAAAAGTTTCAAGGGTATAAGAAAAATAAAAAAAATCAATAATTTACCTTAGAATATGTCCAAAATGATGCACCAGATTGCATCTAAGGACCCTCAAATATCAAAACAATTTCCAAAGGGCTAAAAAGTGTCAAAAATGAGCAGTAATTTACCTTTAAATTTTTTAAAAAGTAATACACCAAATTGCTCTTAGGACCCACAAATATCACAAAATTTTCAAAAGAACTAAGAAATGTCGAAATTTTGCAGTAATTTACCCTAAATTTTTCCAAATTAATGCATCAAATTGCATCTAAGGACCCTCAAATATAAAAATTTTCCAAAGGAGTAAGAAAAGTAAGAAAATTGCATTGATTCACTTTAAAAGTTTTCAAAAATGATGCACCAAATTGCAACTTAGGACCCTAAAATATCAAAAAAATTTTCCAAAGGACTAAGAAATGTCAAAAATGTCACGGTGCATTAATTTACCTTAAAATTTTTCCAAAATGATGCACTAAAATATCAAAAAATTTCCAAGGGGAGGGGGAACCCTTTCCCCTCAGACCCCTCCCCCAGGACGGCGATCCGAAGCAAGGTTCAGCGCCCAGTCTTCAACAGCTTCCTACGCCAATGGATCAGGGGATCTTAATCTAGCTTTGTTGAGTAGAACAACTGAATATATCACATGTCCAAAGACCTTTAAGATACACAAGCTGGTCAAATGAGAATGTAAGTCCAAGAAGAGACGTTCATTTTTATTTTTATTGAAAAAGTAACATTACGTGGTATTCAACAATTTTTAAGATAATTATACCGGACTGCTTGCGATTGCAGGGGGTAGCATCACCCTTGCCATAATGTTTAATGCATGTTTGCCAGAAATACATTTTTCCAGAAAATAACAAATTTTGTGCCCGAATAGAAAGAGACGCTGTTGCTTCCATCCTCAATCTTACATGCTTATGCCATATTGATTAGGTGAAAGCACTTCATTACACATATGCAATATCTGAACACATAAATTATTCCCTGTGTAACAACCCATTCCCTCTAGTGATATTCTTGCGCCACCCAGCGGTTCTTCAAACTGCCACCCTCAAGCTTTTCTGGGCCCTCAGAAATGAAAGTCTTCTGCATGGCACACTGTTCCATGCACCCTATACCGCCCGTGCGGTGATCACATTTTGCCGTGTCAATGTGTGCACTTTTACCGGATTGCCGTTGCCGTTACCGTTACCGGACAAGTGTGAAAGTACCCTTAGATCATCACGCATTGAGCGTTTTAAGCAAAAAGATCTTTTTGTGACACACTGTTGGTCATTAGCGACTTTTCGATTTCAGCACGGTAGAGCAACAGGACGGAGAGTTAAATACACGGGCACAAGGCGTTCCGTCCTGACATTTAAGGAGTTTCGATTTTGTCGACGACGGTGCGGTAGAATGACATCAAAGCAATGATGACGCGCTCATTTATGTACTAAGTTGCAATGCTTTGTTAGCATCCACACTCATTGCTAAGATGTAACAATGACGGACCTACACAGGATTAGAGACGCCGTCGTTACTGGGTATTTTACTGACATCTTCCCTTAGCTTAGCACGGAATCATGCGATAAATTGGCTTACCAGATATGCACTGTTGTTGTTTGTCACGTCCATTTTTGTCAGCAGCTTGCATGCCACATGAACAAAATGATATACGTTTGCATGCAGCTAACTTGAAAATTTAACGTCACAGAAACACGTAGGTTATGGATGAGGCAAATTACCATGGCAACCCGAGTACCGTCCTGTCTTTAGACAGAACGTTAAATCGGTCGACGACCGTTCTGAAAATCAACAGGACTGAGTTATGCTTGCTTCTGATCAGTCGAGTTTTTTTTTTACTGCGCGTTTCGTCCTCCTTGTCTACTGTCCTGATATCGAAAACTCGCTATTAATTTGAATAATCGCAACGCAAGGGTCAATTTTCTGTTTTGTTGAGCCAATGTCCTGATCTAAAGAGATTAAATACACCACTCTGGCATACATATACAATTGAAAGCAAACTCGGCAACGTACATCTATTCTAGGTGAAAAGATAAGAATCAAGACTCGTGAGATATTAAAATCAGCAAAACACTTTCGTATTGACATAAATGTATTGGAAATATCCTCCCTCTTCACTGGATGGAGAAATCAAGAAAAGGCAACAGGATCTCCTTAATAACGGTTGAAGATGACTCAGTTCATTTCGAAAATTTCCCTGTAAGTCAGGGATCAAAATAGTATGGCGACAGAGAATATTGACTACGTTGTTGATGTCACAGGATCTGACATAAAATCACCGTCATGACGAATGTTCTCAATGTGGTCAGCAAAAGAATGATAGCTGAGGAGAGTTCTTACAGAAACGTCATTTTTTTAAACATCCTTACCAAAACTTACAAATGAAATAAGTGGATCCGCCAGGAGTTAGTTATTGGGGGACACAACAGAAGATTATGGTGTATACCCACCCCAGATACCCCCAAAATGTCAGTGTAAATTGTGTATATGTGTCATTACCGGCCATGGGATGCTCCCACCGTCGATCCTTCCTTTGTGCACTCCTGTAGGTTCCGTTCTAGGAGAGGGGTTTAAGGAGAAGGGATGCCCCGTTTCCATTAAGCCACCTTCTACGGGGGTTTAGCTACAAAATGGTGCTATTTTTGGCAAATTTTGGAACTGATTATAAGTTGAGAGATTCTCATAATTGAGTAAATTTTTATTTTTGTTTGGATGTAAGGGAAGACTGTGTTGTCTAAGTGAAGGAATGACAACTCTCCCCCTTGAGAAACTTTTAGTTACATACTTAGTTAACTTAGATGCAAAACAGTGCTACCCTTTGGCAAATGTTTGAACTAATTAGTGATATTTTGGCCTTGGTATGGCACCCGTCCTACAAAAGTGTATAACGACAAACACAAATGTTACTGTATAGGCTACTCGTGATCTAGGGTTGCTCTAGGATCCTCCCTTGATGCGGGGTCCCCTCATAGGCTGAAGATGTACCTCTGTTTTTCTGAAGAGCGTATTGGTCTGAATATTATTACCCATATAGTCATGAGATGTGGAGTGCTAACAGTGACGAAATGCGAGAAGCGCTCCTGAATTTTACATTAGAAATCTTTCCATGATAAAAAAAAAAAAAAAAAAAAAAAAAAAAACATGCAGACTATCATATGCACCGGAAAACCGGGAAACTCAATTTTCTTTCAAATTTGTCTGTCAACTAGACGGCGAATCTTTTGCCTGGTAATTCGTGAAAGCTTTTAGTGTTCATGAAATACCTCTTCTCTTGAATTTCCCTGTTTCGCATTCTTGCAATGCTGTGCTCTTCTGTAATCACCCCTACGGACACAAACAACCAGCCTAAAAGCCCTCACCACTGGATATTGCGAATACGTCTGAGACGGTATTGATAATAAGTACAGAGATGAGACGTTGCTGGGAATGGGTGAAGCGTGCAAAATTTTGATAGTTTGAGAAGGCTAGCATGATAATTTTGAAAAATCTCAATTGAGTTGAGAGGAAAATTGTTGAAAATAGATCCACCATTAATTTGTTGTCAAGATATTCAAATTGTTAATAGTGAGATTTGTGACGGTTAGAATGCATCTTTTTTTTTGGTATGACAATATATCAAAGGTCAGCCAAGGATTATGTGGTATATTCCTTGGCATAGGCTACTACTAACCGATTCGAAAGCATTTTCATAATAAATCAAGATACAGCTTTAGGTATTGCATGCGTATTTGGAATGGTGCTTATAACAGACATCGGGGTTAGATTTAAAGAGTTTTTGCTGAGGCCAGTTCATCTTTCGGGAAACCAAGTTGGGCCCGGAAGATGTGAATCAAACAGAAGATGATCAGACTTATGAGTATAAAAGAAACGCACGATTTATCGTACAGATTTGTCAAATCCTTATTGAGAAAGGTAAGCAAAGAAGATGTAACCCGGCCAGGTATTAAGTAATGAAACAGCAAGGATAAAATTAACGAACTAACAGCGTTACCATCACGAGGATCACCAGACTATGGAGTTACTACCTGGACAAGTATTAGCTCCATGGTTAAACCAACAACTGACGTCAAAATTATGAAACGACCTTGGTTCGTGCCATCCATAGCTGTATTTTAGCATAAAACATCAGATACAATGATCATTGTAGCCTATAAATTACTATCACTCCCGAGATATGAGCTGTTCTGACGTTTCTTGACAATAACGACTATCCAATGAGCTTACGTAAGAATTTTGGTTGGAAGAAAACCCTTTTATAGATTTTTATAATTTTGAAAACATGACGTTGATACTTCTAAACACTGTGAAGGTTGAAAGTAGCTCCACCTCTATCTGACATTTCTTACTTAGAGCTAAATTATTGTACAAAAGTCAGTACCATAGCACTACCGCATGAGTTACATTTTGTTTTGATTGTATATCTATATAATAGCATGGCAAGACTTACTGCTATAAATTTTAAAACTTATTTTTTAAACTCCATTTAATCGTATTGTGAAAAAAAGAACAATAATTTTCAGCTCAGACAAAAACACATAGCAATCGATGTGAAACTGAAAGGTTTTGCTTTTAATTCAACTTTGGCAGTGTTTGGTGAAATAGTTTAATATTAAACATGGCAGCAGGGCAGAGCATTGGTTTTCAGGAACTGAGAGAGGTCTTTATTCTAGAGAAGAAAGGGATCAAGCTCAAACATTGAGGAAAAATATTGCATAAATGCCACGAAGCTCTTGAAGGGAGTTTAAACACCCTTCACCGTCCCTGATGGAACTATGAAATAAAGGGGAAAGATATGCAGAGAATGTATATTGGTTTTTACAGAGGGTCGCTTAAACTGTTTATCTTAATATAACGATTCCTGTTAAAGTTCATTTCACAGCCAAAAAAACTAGCTGAAGAAAGGAATGGCAAAACTTGTACATTTCTTACTCACATAAAACACAGGGCAAGTTACACATTGAGATATCTGATATGCCTAGACAGATTTTAATAACCTACCTCTAGTAACACAACATGCAATCATGGAACAATATTTCAGCTAATGATGTTATCATTCTTTTACCTATGGTGTTAAGTTACACAATTTTAGTCTAAAGGAGCTGAAGCATGTGTGACAAAACAACGTGTGGAACAAACTTACGCTTCAATTCTGAGTCACGCAAATGAAGATTTCTTGTTTTCTCTGTTAAGGATGTGATACAATGACAACTCAACCCTTTGGTTCTGCAATTTATACAGAACCGTTCACACCGATCTGTTGTAGTGAGCACACGTCACAAAACCATTGCTTGAAACAAGATTAACGATGGAAGTCCATGCACCACCAATTAATTAGGGGCGCACTTTCATTTTGTGGAGAAAGTGAGTACATTCAAGCCTTAATTTTTTTTTTTAGAAATATTTCGGTCTAACTTTGAAAACTGCCGTATTTGATGCTTTCCAGAAACCCTCTGAAGTCAAGAAAATGATTTATGAAATACAGTGCCGTCGGAAGGTATTTTCGATGGGGGATGACTTGCGCATGTTGAAAAGATGGAGTGTAGGTACGTTACGCGCCACCATGAATGGGCGCGTAGCGTATGGAGGATTTTTTTTTTTAAAAATACCGCCTCCCGGATTGCAGGAAAACTGACCCCAAAAAGTTAAAATGTTGGTTTAGTTTTTGGTTGACATTTATATAAATTTGCCACAATTTTTTGTCAAATTTCACCCCATTTTTGTAGAAAACTGACTAAAATTTAAAAGTTGAGTTGATAAATTGAACCCATTTCCTCACCTCATTAGACAATCCCTTTGGGTAAGGAGGCAATGCGATTAATTACAGCCTAGACTATCTACTAAATGTAGGAAACGAAATATCTCCTACATTTTTAAGAGTCCTTTTGATAAAATTGACGAAATCCCCCATTAATTGTTATTTCGATTAATAGATTTCCCCAGCGTAATCGAATGTTTGTTTTTGATGGCAGAAGAATTATAGTTATAGTCTTTGGAACTACTAATCATATGAATAATCAGAGGCGTAACCATGAGCCTGAGGCTCCCGGTTCTTGGACCCAAAGGGCCCCTATCAGGGTGTCCAGTGGCGCCACCAGAGGTTGGCGATTTGGGGGCACTATAGAAAATGGTGCTTGGAGTCTATGTACCCTAGGTATATCTGGCCAGAAGGTCGGTGAAAATTGTTAATTTTTTGAGAAATTTTTGTAAATTGAAGATGGCGTGGATCAAAACGGTGCTATCTTTGACAAATTTCCGAACTGACCATATACTAGAAAACGTTCACGATTAAGTGAATTCTTATCCTTTTGGTTGACTGTAAGGGAAAGCTGTGGTGACTAAAGTGGCGGGGTAACAATTCCTTTCCTTGAAAAATTATTGTTTAGGTAAGGTGGCTTAGATGCAAAATGCTGGTATCTTAGGCAAATCTTTCAATTAATTACAAGCATAGAAATTATCTTTATTTAGTGATATTTTGGCTGTGGCATGCACTCGTTATAAAAATGTGTAACGACAAATGCATACTACGAATGTTACCGTATATGCTATTCATGGCTTTACATTGCTCTACGATTCTCTACTGATGCGGGGAATCCCTGAAGAGGTCGGAGTTGTACATTTTTCGGAAAAGTGTTTTGGTTACCATAATGTATTGTCATGTAGTATAGTAAGCATTTCATTACTAAGAGGGACGCCATCTTGTTGTTTACGAGTCATACTTCCTTCCTATTGTCCTAGATTCCCAGGTCCCTTCCTGTTTCCTGTCACG
>WURT03114856.1:0-11953 GCA_009936505.3 Holothuria glaberrima
CACAGAACAAAGGCTTGATTACGTAACTACTCACGCTACATAATGAACGCCAAAAAGGTCAAAATTCCAGTTTACTACATTAGCAAGTGGTCAACATGAACTCAGTCATCGACATTTATTCTTCACTCAAAATAGTAGCTGAGCGGCGTCACCAAGTTTTACAATTAATCTGTTTTTAACCCTGGGTAACCGTTATCCTTCTGTAGATGCTAGCATTTCAACTGCTTCCCAGTCGTTTCCCCAAGGGACAGCAACGCACCGCAGCAGTTTACATATGAAGGAAGCACTTCTCTGGTTAGCACTTTCGGCTGACAATGCTGGTCTAGGGAACTTTAGGACGTAACACCAGGGAGCTCATTTGTACATCTCCCTAATAACACGAAGATGATCATTATTTTTGTAGCCTTGGTAAAATGATTTTAATACAATGCATATCACTTTTAGAGGTGGTTGTCTTTTTGGAGCCGTCATCAAAGATCAACCTCTTATAATATGTTAATTATGCATAAAACTGACTACTTGAAGGTCCTGTTTGGGTATCCCATTTAAGTTTTATTGGCTAGTTTGCTGCAGCCTGTTAGCAGAATAACAAGGGTCTTTAGCACTTGCGTACTTTGCTTGAGACGGAAATAGTAACCATCTTAAACAAATCGCTAACGTACAATGAATTTTTGAGCCTCAGAATTGGTGCCTAACTGTTGATTTCCAAAGCTACATACATATTTTCATAGTGTACTACATCCTTAATGGCCAATTTGCATGTCATAAGGTGAACAACTGGGTTAGAGTCTGAAGGCCAACTTCTCCCGGTCTATCACCGAATTTAATCATTTTGATAGGTAAAGTTGTGCATGGCTGATTAACCATTTTTTTTGCCTGACTTCCTCAGTGGAGAAGAACAGTGCAAGATACAGTTCCATTGCATTCAGTCACTGCCATTAGGCAAGACACTTGAGTCGACCCACCGGCTAAACAAACAAATCAATTAGCACGCTCGAGGGAGGCACAGATTGAGCACAGATAAACTCCCCGGATTTTTATACCAAAATCCGGGGAAGGCCGTCAGATTTCCCTAACGGACTTGTTCACGACATGCGATATAATTACCTTGGAAATAAATCAATGCATTGGAAATGGATTACCTGTGCCATAATCTAATTCACAAAGAACTGCAATACCGGATCAACCTACAGAATGACATATGTAAATAAACAATACCTCACTTATAATACAACTCTACCGGCCATACCAAGGGATGAGACCATTGGGGCATTTGCCTTCCCCAAGGCATGTCCTTCCCACCCCCTCACTTGCCACCCAGTCTGCTCCTGTACAATGGTCAGTTGTGGTGGTGGTGGTGGTGGACAGCTATGGGTCTACTTTTATCATTTTCTAATTCACTTCGTCCTAAAACTATCAAAACCTTTTCAAATCCTTCACATACTGTTAAAATTTTCACCCTGTACAGGCGCTATCGACCTCACCTCATTGCTGTGCTAATTATTATCTGTAATACCGTCTCAAGCTTATTCGAATTATTCATTGGTGACGGTCTTACGGTTAGTAGTGCTACCCTGCACAAAGGCTGATAGCTCCTGTGCATAGGTGTAAATGTGGAGGAGCACGGCATTGCAGAAGTTTGAATTGACACGGAAATTCAGGGGGAGACATATTTTTTTGAAAACTGAAACTTTTAAAAATGTTGGTGTCATCGTCGAATATTACTAGTGAGGAATGTTTTGAAGCAGAGGTAATATCATTTAGAATCAAGAATAGAGCCCTGAGGAAAACCACATATAATGGGTTGAAAATTAGATTATTTTTTTTTTATTTTTGAAGGAGGTAAACTGTTTTCGGTTTATTATATAATATACCTCGAAATCCACATGCTAATAACTTTTGTAGTAGAATTGAATGGTCAATGTATTGAACGCCTTTGGAGAACAAGGAAAACACCTAATGAAGTTTCTTTACTTGCTGCAGCCTTGCTTAATATATCGATAACGTCAATGAGAGTGAGTTCTGTGGAATGACCTGGACTGAAGCCAAACTGTTTGTTGGAGAGAATATTGTGTTTGTTTAGAAAAACTGCATTTTATTGAACAAAAGCCTTTCTAAAATGTTGGAAATGCACGGAAGCACAGGGATTGGGGGTAATTAATAAAGTGACAATGATTACCTTTTTGTAAATAGGAATTAACTTTGCAATTTTTATGTTATCTGGGAAACAACCATGTGAAAAAGGGAGATTAAAGACATAAGATAACGGCTTAGAAATAAAATGAATGACTTGTAGAACTATACCGGGGCAAATTTCATCATAACCAGCTGCTGACTTTAGCTGAAGACAATTCATTGCCACTTTTACGACATCGTTGCTGCTTATAGTTGATAAGAATTTCGTGTGCCCATTATTACCAGCATTCAGTTTTTGTGGGATTTTCATGCGCTATGTTTTGGGCTAAAATTGGGCCAAGGTTAGTAAAAAAAGGTGTTAAATACATTTGCAATTTTCTGGGGATGATCCAAGGAAGACTTTAGGATAGGTAGGAACTTTTTGTCTTTATTTAAAATCGTGTTTATATTTCTTCCTGTCTTTTTGGTATCATTTTTCGTATTTTTAAATATGTTTGTATAATGATTTTTGTTTGCAATTCTCAAAATGTGATTCAGTTTATTACGAAAAGTCTTTGAGTTTTCTCTCTGACATTCAGAGGGTAACGTCAGGTATGTCTTGTACAGTCAGTTCTTACATTTAATTGAGAGTATCGATCCCTTTGTTACCCAAGGTTGTGTTTGCCTTTGTATTAAACATTTTTTGTACAGCGGGAAGTTTTCTGAGTAGAGTTGGCAACACTTGTTGTTAAAAGAATTGAAAGCAACGTTTACGTCATTTTCCTTGAGTACTTCGACCCACTTAGTGAGTGATAAACATGTAACAAAATTTTGAATGTTTCGTTGAGAATAATTCCACGAATAGACTAGAATATTATTTGATACTGAAGCTAAGTTTAAATTACAATGTAAAAAAGATCACTAACATCAATTATAAGAATTCCTGCAATCCTGCTTCGTTCATCTTAGAACTAATATCTACGTTACCTATATTTGTAAATATATTATTGATACTACTAATAGTAATTCTAATAGTTGGTAAATAACCACAAGCAATAAGAGTATTAACAAATCAACTTGACAACGGCTTAAGAAGATCAATACTAAAGTCACCCATAACGAAACAAACAATAATTTCCCTCAGGAGCTATTTCACTTAAGATATCATACAATTTATCAGAAAACCTGTTTACGTCTCCAATGGGAGGACGATACACAACAACCACACTTATTTTCTCTCATAACGTCACGGTGGCGGCACTAATTTCATCAAAAATACTTTCTATATCATCGTAGAGAAAAGAAATGTTATTTCGTCCACTAAAGAGGACGTCATCTTTAATAAAGAGGCAAACACCGCCACCTTTCCTTGTTTGTCGATGATTCTCAATAAACCTATCTGCAAGTTCAGTGAAGGAATTGATGTCAACATAGCACGACTCTTCTTTCCAGAGGTCAATGATAGCATCATTTGGCAATTTGACGTATCTGACATATCTCTGGCAATTTGAACTAATTTCGTGCTATGAAATTCTCATTGTTTTGTCTGTGGTGTGGCATCCCTTCCAAGGAAGGCAGAGACCGACATTGGGCCTCCTGGAAGCGCTGAGGTTATTATAAAATGGGAACACTAGCACGGCTACTTATTATCTTCATTCAAATGGCACTGTAGGGGATGACACCAAGCTCTTAACAACAACCGTATTTTTACTAACTTTGAACGAGAATCCAGAAGAGCAGCTTCCATTGTGGAAAAAGAAGGAGAGAGGGAGAGAAGAGACATCGCAAAAGGGGTAGAGGACCAACAAGCATATTTCAGAATTCGTTTTTCGTATAAAGTGTATTACCATTCACCAGGAAGCTACCTCTAGTGGCAGGTCCCTGCATTCACCATCTACTGATAATGCGCGATCTTTTTGAAACGAGGTGGTTTGAGATGTACCTCTTGTGGTCAGAATAATTATTGTATTATTGCTTTAACAATGCTCATGAGATTGATCAATGCGACCCATGACGAACAATGCTCGCGAAGCACGCTGAATTTGCATCAAATATCATTCCCATGTCAAATCGTTCCCGGAAGCTCTGCGTCGAAGTTCTTTCAATTCCCCTATCAAAACCTATCAGTGCTAATCCCAAAGTTAGTCTTCTACCTGCTAATTCATAAACAGCTTATAACTTTGCTGCTGTGCTCTTCAGTATTAACGTTAACTTTTTACCTCTGAACATTCATCATTTTTAGACTGGAATGAAGGTCTATCTTTATGAATTTTGTAAGGGCCTGCTATCAATTTGCCCTCGACTCGACGTTTTGTATAATGGAAGTTTATTCTTCCCTTCTGTGGAAGTTATGCTGCCCATGCTACCACAAAAAGATCTATTATACAAATTGTTTACCTCCTTTATTATTTTGACTAGTGGAAGGTTCATGAAGACTGTCCTCTAAAGATAATATACACTTCGAGTACAATTAATCAACAATGCGGATAGAACGTGGGTCACTCAAGCGACTAGGCGTTCGAAAGAAAGGGGGAAACCCCGGATCTCCCCCTAGTTATGCTTTTATTAAGTCAGTGTTGCAATGTACATTTATAATTAACAAGAAATATTTCACATAGGCCTTTAAATATTTACTGCATACTAATCGTTATAATTTTCGGACATGTGTTCGGTGCTGGTGGATTAACTTTCCTAATATCTTTTCGCTTACCACATTAACAGTTTCTGGATAATCTAAACTAACTAATGCAGCATATACAGAAGAATTGTTTAATACCAATTTCTACTGCTTGAATTGATGCACCTTTTTTAACCTGTTTGGTCACAAAGTGAAACGTGGTCAGAATTGAACAGAATGGGAGGTGTTCACATGGGACCGAGTAGATGCGGTACTATATGTGGTTTAGCTTTAATGATCCTTCCCAAAGCTTTGTAAGGTGCATGATTTATTATTTCGGAATTTTTGTTCAGAATCTCCAATACCACCATTCACCCTTGGCATCCCGAATGATCCCTCTACTCCATCAAATTGACCAGCCGTTTTTCCAAGTAGCTTTTATAAAATAAAAATGGTCTGTTGGATTTTTGACGCAGTCCAACGCCATTTGAGGTTAATTTAATGCACACAAGCGTTCTCAATTTTTTTGTTCATTCCTGGAACCCGAGGGACCATTGCCCATGAACCCCACAAGAACCTCTAAGGCTGACACTCTACGCCCTTCGCTGTTTTAGGGAGTGCTTTGCACTCAGTCCCGTGCTCTCTTCGGTTAGACTCTTTGTTATAGAAATCGTTTTGTTTCCTCCCAAAGTCCCCGTACCTATTTTGAATGTCTACGAAACATGTTATTCTCATCAACTACTAACACAACAATCATTACCCTCTGTTAAATCAATTACTTGCATGGCAATCAGCCAACAAACGAATTTGAAACAACATTGGAGCAGACTGGGACAGAGCAAATCCAACCTTGGTTGCCGTTATTCAAACTTTTTAAAATGGTAAAAAACTCCAACGACATGACGTGATCTTGTGATATTTTAGGTTTGTTCGACTTGTCGTATGCAAATTCTCAGGTAAAGTATAGAATATCCAGACCAACCACATAAATCCAAAATATGTTAAATTTGATACCGCCTTGGACGTTGGACAGTGATTTGGATGTCCCATTTACTGAAGCATTCTTCCATTAAAAGAACGTTTTCTGATAAACTACCCAGAGGATTTTTACCAAGTGCGTAGCCAGGATGTTGTCAAGGGGGAAGGGGGGAGCAAACTCCGGTTGAATTGCCAAAACGACGCCAAATCCGCTGTGGGATCGAGATGCGCTCCCCCTCCCACGGCGTAGTATCAAGGGAGCCACCTTAAGCCCATTTACGTATTTTTCGGCTTTAGAGAGATACATTTAACCTATAAATTTAATACATAATGGCGTTGGATGGGTACTTAACAGACCACAAAAATCACAATTTGACATTTTTTGAATTTTTTTTTTGTTACACCCTCACACTTTTTTATCGTCTTTCTACGGACTGACTGCGGGTAGGGACTAATAAAGCAGAGAGCTTGATGGTGCCGGGTAGAATGGGCTAGGTCTTCGTGGGTCATCGTAACAATAATTTTATCCAAGCTGTCGTTCACGAAATAATAATGAAACAACTCATCCTCAGGGTGGGTGCACGCGAACCACACTAAAGGGTCTATTTTGGGGCCACTTCTCTTCATAATCTATGTCAATTAATGATTTGCATAGAGCTAGCGGTAATCTGCATGTTATAAGTTACACTGATGATACGAACGTTTTTTATTCACATCATGATATCAATCATCTTCTTGAAATTGTTCAGACAGAATTCGTAAAGGTTTACAAGTGGTGTTGTGTTAATAAGCTCTCACTAAATGTTAGGAAGACTACTTCAGTATTATTCAACTCGGTCAATAAACCAGTTGATACCACAATTCTTTCTATTAATCTTTGTAATACTCAAGTTCCGCTTTCTTAAGTTGCAAAATTCTTGGGGGTTCTAATTGATAAGCACGTATCGTGAAAGACCACATTTCTTTTGTTGCTAAAACAATTTCTAAAAATATTGGAATTTTCGGCCGTCTACGCTCTACTTTGCCTAATAAAATTCTCTTTACTTTCTACAATACTCTCATCCTTCCTTTTATATCTTATTGTAATATTGTATGAGGTTCTACTTATTTATCTAAGTTACAGCTATTGTTTATCCTCCAAAAAAGAGTTATTCGGTATATTTATAATACATATTATCTAAATCACACCCCCTTTTCTTTAAAAAGTTGAAACTTTTTTCAATTTACGATATAAATTGTTATCAATGTGAAATTCTTGTTTACAACTTTTTTGATAAAAAATTACCAGACATCTTTCGCGATTACTTTAAGATCTGCCATGAGGTAAATTGCTTGACAACACTGCTTTACAGATTTTAGTCTTCCCTTCGTGGTGTTCGTTATGTTGCTCCCAATGTTTGGAATTCCCTTTTCTCTTCAGTTATGCAATGTTCTTTTCTACATATGCTCAAAAAAAAAAAAATCAAAACGCTTTTTTTACAAACAACAGGATATGACACTTTCTATATTTGAAATGTATGACGTTCTTCTCTTCAATATAACAGTGTTTTGTCTTATATTTGTTTGATTTTCTGTAACCTATTAAGTTGTACTCTTTTTCCTGTTGTAGAGGTATCCACGTTTATAAGCTTTGCTAAGGATTCCTGTGGGTACTCCGCGGTCTATCACCTGTATCAGGGGTTCAAACCTTTGTTTGAGATGGGGGGGGGGGAGAAAATGCATATGATGTAAGCGTGAACATGAAACTGTGCACGGGAAGCGTGCACCGCAAGCGCGAAGTGCGAAGCCCAAAATGAATGGGGTCCAGGGGATGAAGCCCCCGGAAGTTCCTGAGTTTTAGTATTTCAGAAGCCTCAGGAGAACTGTTTCGAACAGAAATTTCCCAGTGTAATGCTCCTGGGTTTTAGTAAATTTAGGCTTGTAAGAAGGGCTAGTTAATTGAGCACAAAGTTAAAATTACTGATGTGCTTCACTAGATTAAAGTTTTGTAGGAGCTGTGATGTGTTTTAAGGGTAAAATAGACAGGGACAAAGTTCAATAGTTATCCGAGACGACCAGAAATTGGCTTACTTATAATTGATAATCAACTCTAAATGGTTCTTAAGTTCAGTTGTTAAGAACTTAAGAACATACATAAAGTACAGATATTCCACTTACAAGAAGCTGTGACTAGCCCGTGACTAAGTTTTTATTAGCGTGTGCACTCGTATGGAAATAGTCAGCCCTGCATAGACTACTGGCTCAACCTTTGAAGTAACTTAATTACATACGGCTTCAATCCATATAGATCTAAATACGATGTCCGAATATAATTGTATTTGTTGTCAACAAAGGAATGTCAACAGTAAAATTAGATTTATCAATTACAATTAACAGCCTGTTCCAGAATAGTCCGCAGTCTGCTGACCTAGTATCTCGGGTGGGTATGGGGCTACCCATACTAGAAAATTTGGACTGGTCTCGATCTTTCTCAGATTCACATATTCTCCCTATTCTAATATTCTTCATATTACCCGGGTAATTGATCTCTATGGATCATTAATATGTTTAAGACCATTCTGAGAACACTTACACTTTGTATCCAAAATATGTCCAAAAATTTTGATTTATACAAGCGATGCTGTTTTGTTTTTAGACAGTCTTCTTACTAAGACGTTCACACCATTGTATTCTAAATGGCGCGCGTTGTTTTTCAACCGTGACATAGTCCATAGCTTTGGTTACGTTCGTACACGCGCATACGCGTATGAAGCAACAATCACTGCAGCAATGCACGCAGACGATGTTACACTCCCAGTAACATCGCGGGAAAATATTTGTACTGCAATAGCCTAGGCCAAGTTCAGGGAACAAAGTGTACATGAAATTGATAACTAGGCCTAGGTTAGTTCCAGAGGGATTTGGCAAAGATCCATTGGCCATATATCCTGCATTTTTTCAAGAAAAATGAGTAAGTACTGAAAATATTTGAGTATTGTTAGTAACATTTGAGAGCAAATTACGTTTCGCCCCTCACTTTTTCACTTGGGGGCCAAGGCCCCCCTTGCCCCCGGGAATTGCGCCACTGACCTGTATATATGTATATAAATATTGTACCTAATCTTCTGTATATTAATGAAAGAAATAAAGTTGTTGAAACTAAACTGAACTGAAATAAAATCACATTTGTAAGACATTCTGGTAGTGTTTCCATTCATTTTACATACAAAAGTTGTCCATTACACACCAATGTAGCGATGTGAAAAATATAAAATGTAAGGAAAATTTTGCTTAAGGGGAAGGAGGGGGTTCATCCCCTTTCGCCATCACTTCATTCGCTACTCACCTGTGGGGTAAGGAATCGAAAGTAACTCCGATAGCGTAACGAGCTACATTTTGTGTAACGGTACCATGTAAAGTGTTACACTCGCAACCCTGAAACGAAGTAAGTAACAGGTCTTCTTCTAAAACTTCTGGCTAACACGGTAATTTGCAGGGCTGTACCCGAGTTCATCTAACTTAATTCCGGGCCAATTCCGATTCTAGTGGCCACCATTCCTGGCCGATTCTGAGTCCAGTATCCTCCGATTCCTAGCCAATCCCGATTCCAAGGTTTCCAATTCCGGGCCATTACCGAGTCCGGCCATTACACAATCTAGCGTCCCATACAAATGTTTTTTTTTTTCAATTTGTTTTATTTACAATTGCACTTATGATGAAAACGGGCACCTTTCAGGAGTCAATTTAATACTCTTTCTGAACCTGTTATTTAGTTTATTGTATGCGAACATTAAACTTGTTAAATTGTGCACCAATAATAATGTTGCCTGAGAAACATTTATGAAACTTTCATACTTGTGAACTCGACTGAAATCGGTACCGAGTTCGAATCTGAGCTGAGGGAGTGACAAAACAAAGTTTGCGAAGCAAACCTGACATTGATATCGTTTTCTTGAACTCCAGAGGACGCACAGGGAAATGATTTCATCCACAAATAGAACCAAACATCAACTTTCGATGTTATTATCACTCAGTTTGAAACTCCAGGATTTCGCTCAAATAAACCTAATCTGAGTTTAAGCCAGTTCTGATACCAGTGGACGGACTCCGGGTCAGTTCCGACGGACAATCTGCTAATTCCAGCCAGGTTTAAGTCTAGTGACCCCACCTCCGAGAATTACCTATTTGACAACATATCGTATGTTTTTTTTTACCATTTTAGCTATTTTACATGTATGTGATAATAGGGCCGTGGCATGCGGGGTCGGGGGCAGCCTCGTGACGTTTCCAAACCGTAAAAGAAATTCTGGGTCCTTGAGAAAATACTGAAATGCTGAAAACTGCACTTCTCAACTATGATTCTAAACCTCTTTAAACCTAGGAAATTACATGTAAAGGTTCCTTTTCCCACAAAACTACCCGGTCCCCGGACCAGGGCCGAATTTGACCATGGGCCAGCGGGGTACGTGCCCAAGGCTCCACATTAAGGGGGCCCCACAAACTAGGTTATCATATTTTTAGGGTCATTGTGAGACACCGTCCAGCTGAAATTAAAATATTCTCATACATGAGCCCCCAATTGTTGTGCCCTGTTGGGAGGGTGTGAAGAAAGAAGAATTTAAAGCGGTGGGAATTGGTCTGAGATTACTCGTAAATTAGTTAACTTTTTGTTTCGTCGAGGAAATTGAGGAAACTACATCGCTAAAATTTTAGGGCACTAAATATACTGGCAGAAATTTAACAGAATGAAACCGAATGAAAAACAGACGGACGTCATTGCAGAGCTCGAAATATCGATATTATCACAGGATTTGAATGAATTTGTTCCAAGGATGTGGATCCATCTCCAAAGGTGTGGGGGGGGGGACTTCCACCATTTGCGAATCGCCGTCCTGGGGGAGGGGTCTAAGGGGAGAAGAAGGAAATTGGAAGGTGTCTATATGGCAAATGGTGCTTGTAAACTACGTTATTTTATTTACACCTTTTACATAAAAAGTTGGGACCCTGTCACCGTCATCGCCATGTCTCAACCCAAAATCAGAGATCGTATTGGCTGAGGCTACAAACTTGAGTTATAACATAGTAAAATTGAAGATGTCGACGTTTGATGTCCAGAAGTGTGATCAGTATTCTATATTTTAACCCCTAGTACATCACAGTTTTAGTTTTCATCATTTCTGAAAAAGTAAGGGAGACTTGGAGATGTCCTCCTTCCGAAAAAGTGAGGGAGGGGACGCATCCGCCCGCCCCCATGATCCACTTTTCAGTCAGGTATCACTAATTTGGCAGATTGAATTTCATGCGCATTATAAATTATCATTATAAACAACAAACAAGACCGCGCAGTTAGCTGCAAGGATTAATAGTGCTGGTGGGGACCCATGAACCCCCTATTGGCCTACCGAGAAAAAAATCAATGATATACACGCCTGTGATGTTGTTCCATACTCAGGCAAATAAGTGCCATGGGAAGTGCCAATTCTGCTGTTCTAGGAGGTGTTTCCATCCAAACTTTTCTCAAGCGCTTCGCGCTTAACCATCGGTGGCGCTCCCCTAACGTACTGTTTTCCTTTGCTTACCGAAGTCACAAAGGTGTCCCTCTTTGCCTAAACCGTCGATTCACGCCTGAACTCTTATGCCAATTGGTTGGAGACTTACCCCACCCTTTCCCTTTTCGATAAATCTTAGTTTCCCCTCTATCTCACTTTGTTTAGCATCACCTTACTCAACATGAAATTTTAGCAAGGTTTGGAAATTCGGGAAGTTTTTCCTGAAATAAAATCGTCCCAAATGCTTTATTTTTATTTTTCATTTCATTTCATTTATTTTGTCTATACATACATGCATACATACATATATGTAATTAACACAGAAACTATACATAATGCGGTATAAACAGGACACTAGAAAAAACAATTATATGTTTATCTTGGCTAGTGACCTTACAAGACAAGAACACCCCATTTCCACCCACTAGCCACACCCTTCAAAATAATAATAGTAAAAAAGAAACAAGGACAAAACACATATGCTCTGAGAAGGAAAGTCAAAATGGCAAAATCTCAAGCAGAGTACTTTTTAATTAAATAAGCTTAAGTGTCCTTTAAAAGTAACATACGATTTGGAAGACTTGATATTATTAGGAAGATCACTCCATACTTTAAAACAGTAATTATTCAAAAGGAGTTTCCCGTGCTTAGAGTTGTGCCTAGTAACAGAAAATAGTGCATTACTCCTTGTACGGTTTATAGAGTATGAAGACAT
>WURT03114888.1:0-11953 GCA_009936505.3 Holothuria glaberrima
CAATTGAAGTAAATGCCGCATATATTTCAACTTTTTTTCATGATTATGGACAAGGATATGTAAGAATAGAAGAAAATGCACCTTATTTCACTGTCAACTAAAAGTACCATTTTCACTCGGGATATCGCAATAAATGACCAGTCACTGCAGTGAATATGCATTTGCATGTGCATATATATATATATATATACATATATGTGTGTATCGCACATCACCGGACTTAACAGGTAAAATTGTTTAATTCTTTCTTCTGTTTGTTATTACCTACAGCTTTTGTGCAACAACTGTTTTAACTTCTGATCTTCACTTAGATTATTCTTGGATTCACTTTTCTTTTAAGTGGATATAGCATCCCAAAAACAGAGAGTTGCTTGCAAATCTCTGACCAGACATATTTAGGAATATCCCCAGAGTTCTAAATACGGTTGACAACTTCGTTTTGATTGACATTCATTCAAACAATACAGTTCACTCTGGTAGGTAAAAAATGAATTGTACATTCAAATGTGTTCCCAATGTAGCTAACACACACTGTGTTTGACTATATTGCCTCGAGCAATTTAAACTCCGTGCAGGCTACTGTGGCTCTAGATAAGAGGTGTAAAAAGACAGGAGGTTCTGTTCGAATTGGAGGAGGAGCGAGAAGAAAACTGGAAGGGAGAATTTTTACTGCCTGTGGTGATATTAAAATGCCTTTAAAGGTTGTCTGACATGAAAATAGCATAGTTGGATATTTGATGTAAAAAGCATTTAATATCCAGAAAATAGCCGCAAATTCCTTTTAAAATGCATCAAATATTGACCATTTTATATCGTAATTTCTTTTTCACACTTGTATCATGAATATGCATTAAGCTAAATATGCAAATATGTGACATCATGGGATGGACATACCATATATGGCTCATGTTAGCCTTTGTTTTTTCAACCTTAATTTCAAGGACACTGGTAGCATTGTTTTCCCCTGAGGGTTTTATTATAAAAGTTAAAATTCTTTCCTTAAGAAACGTTGATATCACTCAATAAACTGTGAACTATCTGATCAGTAAATAAGAGATAATTTATATAGGGTTAACTATATTTTACCCACCTCTCACTTGTACAGCAGCTCCCATACAAAAAAGCGTGTTGCATGCAACATTTGTACCCACATAATCACATGTGGCAGGGCATACTAAAATGTATGAGGAGAAATTGTTGACATGGGTGGTGACACCATGGGAGTACGCTTTTCCCTGCATTATTGCCACACATAAAAATGAAAATTTAGGGGAGATATGTCAAGCCAACACACTTAGCAAAGCAGGGCAACATATGACAAACAATGCAAGTGAAGTAAATCAAGTTACTGAGTTTTCTTTACGCAGCACCACACATTTCCACCCATTAACTACTTTGCCCCAGTTTGTCACATGTTACCTGTGTCAAAACATTTTTGGGAGGGGGTTCTGCATATAACCTCATGTCCAACCTGTGTTAATGCAGGTCATTGCAAGACACTTTGGAATGCGAACTCGAACGAGCTTAAGTACAAAACTGCTATCTCGGTCATTCAATGCCTTGGCACTTGGATATCATTGACCAGTTAAGAGTTCCAGTAACCCAGGAATTTAATTATGTGATGATACCGTACCTTCGACTCCCCCATTTTGCAACTTTCAGAATGTCTGAAACAACCATTCTAATTATTTTAGGCCTTGAAGGGCAGTTATTTTACGACGGTAAGCGAGATCACAATCGTGGGAGAAGCCTATGTGGCTTATGAATTACAACTTCAGGTCGGGTGGCTACCAACTCAACAATTTAGATCAAATTTGGTCTCTTTGAATTTGAAAGGCCAGTTCAGATAAAAAAAAACCGTCAATTGCTTTTGGATGAAAAACCCACCAGTTACTTTGACCCAGCCAGGGGTCGAACCCCGTACCTCCCGGTTGCCAAGCTTCATCGCTTCAAATGCCACCGCCTTTATCCACTCGGCCACAGCACAGGCAATTTGTTCAATATGTGGTTGTAAGTCAAAGAGGACCTAACCCTTCCCTTTTGCCTTTGCTACCAACCTCCATGTTAAAAAAACACACCAGATGTGAATCAATCCAAAATACCGTTGAATACGTCCTGTGTGGATAAAGTATTAGTAAGTTCTCACCCAAATTACACATGAACTAAGTTATCTCTGGCGTATCATATATAAGAAAGGTGCTCAATTAAGTACCTGGATATGTGTAGCAATTTGCCAGAACAAGGATTGTATGTACATGCGTACACTTGATTTGGAATGCATGGCTGATAGATAGTGATGAGAGACAAACAGGGATCTTTACGATGTAAGCAAGTTGAGAAAAGGTTCTTTAGCCGTACGTAACTTCAGGTTACTATTATTGCTTTCATAAGCACACCACTATGATGTTTCCTACCATTACCTTGGAGGGAAGTTTGGAATTTGCTTTAATGTTTGTATCGGTATTTCAATGTTTCGACGTTTTTGCTTCAATGCTCGATTTTTTTTTATTTCTTCTTTGGTTTAGCCTTCTCATTATTGCCTTATTACAGATATGTAATTTAATAACATAAAACTATGAAAATCCAGGCTGTAGCAATAGGTAATTTTCCAACCGGAACTTAGCTCTGCTTACTAGGTGGATGTTATTTCCCGTCTGCCCGTGGCAATGTGGAACAGGCCTAGTCTTTTAGCCATTCAGATAACTAATTCTACTTCCCCTACTAGGAAGGCTACTTTCAAACGAAAGTCTGCGATTTAAATTGCGTGAGGTATAATTGAGGCTATTCGGTGACTTAACAAAGCCTTTCGTCATTTTAAAAGGCTTTAAAACAGATTAGGGCTACCACTACCTCAAATTTGTAGTTCTTAAATGTTAAAAAGTCGGTACATTAATTTTTTAGGGTAAAGTAAATGAAAGCAAAGGGGTTTGAAACACCTTGCAAAAGTCTTGAAAGACTTAAATCCTCTTCCAGAAATGTCAAATTCTGCAGTGCATCCGTTCATCTATACACTAAGTACATCAGAAGATACTCTCTAGCAAACTTTGAAATTGAATCTTATGTCCCTGGTTTAAAAGTGATGAAATCTTATTCCACTGGTATGCAGCAATTTGTTAATAATTGTTACATGTCTACTCTCGCTCAAATCGATAATAGATTATTCCATGCATCCATTCGTCCTTTTGGCTATGATCATGTGTAGTATCTATTCTTTTCAGCCAGACTAAAATAGAGCTACCCACAGAACATAGAGCCACGCCAGAGAGTCGATGGGACTTGAAAAAAAACATACCCTACATCTCGCAAAGATATTTAAACCATTTAAGTTAATAAACACAGTATGGTTCGAGGTCTTTATCTTTTAAGTGTGTTGTGAAATGATATTCAGTTTAATAATTCTAACATTCATAAACATTTTGCTGCCAAGCTGTATACTTGCCTTGCTGGTGATAAAGAGTGAAATGGTATTGTAAACTTTCTACCCAAAAAAGAGCCTCGCTTGACTCCTCATGCCGAGAAGCTTTAATTAGCCAATGCACGGTCAAATCAATTATGCCTTAAAACAGTAGTCCTTCTAGAATAATACTTTGGTATTCAAATATAACATGCCTGCAAAAGCCACCTAGTGAATGGGAAGAAAAAGATTGGAGAAAGCTCAAAGGAACAGCATTCTTTGTAATCCCTTCTTTCCTCTCAAGTTTTGGCAGGACCACTTTAAAGGGCAAGGTATTTTGGGAGCGAAACTAGCTTTAAGGTACGCCACAGCTGAGATTGTGCGAGTTGTCAACTAAAGACAAAAATTAAGCGCGACTATGTGAGAGTAACACCATGATGCGGAAAATAATATGCTGCCTCTGCTCTCTTGTTCCAATCTGCTTAGCGTTCATGCAATACCATAGAAGACAAACTCTTCGTTTTTTTTTTTTTTGTAAATAATTGTGCAAATGTCCCCGGGCTTCACGCCTGGTGCCACGCCATAAATTTTCTGCTGATTCTGAAGGGGCTAAATCAAAGTCTTGTGGCAGTTCTTCACATTCCCTGCTCATGTTGCCCTCGGGCAACTACGTAAGCTGATAGTAGAACCTCTACCCTCAGGTCATTTCAGCTGCCGTTACTAACCACGATCAATGTTCCCTGCACTTGGGCATCACAATTTGAGGCTTTGCGATCACAAGAGCAAGCCTCACACTATTTGTACCACTCTGGTCTATCACACACTCTTTACCTTAACGTATCCTTTTATTATGTGCTCATTCATTCGTCACTAAAATGGGTTTTTTTGTAAATCGCGAACATTTATATGATGATAGTAAGAAGTTAGATGATCATAATGTCAACCCTGCAGTTTTACCACATGGCAGTATACATGAATACCCGGGCCCGTAGCCACGGGGGGGGGGGCAATGCCCCACCAAACATTTCTGCCCACCAGATGAAAATTGGAATTGCACACGTCGCTAGAGGACCCATTAGCCTAAAGTTGCACCTCTGCAGCTTTCTCCACCTTTCCCCAGAGTTGCTATCTTTACTTTAATCTCTTGAGCAAACAAGCTTCCAAGGTACTATTGACCACAACTCTCTCAGTTGGCTTGCAAGGTGTACCACACAGACTATTATTTAGGGTTTACATGCACCACTGCACAACCTTTTTTGGTGCACAGAAGATGGGAGAGCTAGGAGTGAGACAATGACTCATGCTCTAATAAACTAAGTCAGAAAATCCGCCCAGACAGGCGCACGACGGGATTTTGAGTTCTCAGAAGATGCAACTTAGTAGTAATGGAAATATTAGCAACATGCATATAATTAATCTGGTGGAATCTACTCCATTATGCTTCTGGTGAAATTTAGGCACTCTATATTGGTGAAGTTTGTCAGTTTGTTATTTTCATATAGCTCAAAAAAGACTTTTTACCTGCAATTTACAAGGCTTGGGATTTAGTGCCATTTCCTGCAATCTGTGAGCTATTTTGGCGAAAAAAATTCGTTGTACGCTACGTGACGACCGATTATGCCGCTCCGCCTAGAGAGTACACCGGAAATTAGGAGAAAATTTTATGCCCCCTCAAACACAACACTTGCCCCCCTAAAACGTAAAGCTGGCTACGGGCCCATGAATATTACCGTTGGGCACGTTTAGCACAGTATCATACAAACTTATCTCTGTACATCTTAAATTCTTTTTTATGACCTTGTGTTGTGTTTCATTCGACTGGCATTTATGCCAAAAGAATTTGTAACCTGTTTTGGAAATGACAAAATATGATCATAAGTTAGGCATGCACATCGTGTACACGAAATATACAGGACAAATATTTGTATGGCCATCAAAGCAACGTGACAATGTACTTAACGATATTGATGATATCACATCCACAAACTGTGGAATTGCACGTGATAATATTTATTTAGTACAATATGATTTGTGTTTAGTGCACCACCGTATCTTTATAACGTGATAACCCTGTTATTTCACATGATAACCACATTATGTGGACATTTTGGCGTTCTATTGCCCCTTGAAATGAATAAATATTTTTCTTTTATAGACTTACGACGAAGTTTCCTTAATACTGGCATAACTGAATTATTGACAGCAGGTATGTCTTATGACGTTCCGGTCCAGAATTTTCCCAGGAGCTCTCTTGATCATGCCGAAGCTTCACATCGATAGAGGGTTGGCCGTACATTTACAATGGTCAATGCCTAACAAAAAGTTAAGTCTTCTTGATTGCAGGAAACATCAAAACAAAATTTGAAAGCCAAGACATCCGAATGTTAAAAGGGTAGTGTTAATGACATGATATTCCTACTCAGTAGAGTTCAAATTGCGAAAGCCGAAATTCAGCGTTATCAGGATGGTATAGATTATAAAGCGATAGGTGTAATCGGAATCATAGCCTAAAATCATCTGAATGTTTAACGAACTTCAGCTTAATACTGAACTCCCTAATGCAAATCGTCTCCTATCGATACACAAGCAAGGTGCGACCAGGTGGTGCTCGTGATGAAGGAAAGCTAATGTTCCCACAGTATCCACAGATCAGAATCTAAAGAGGAGCGAGACACATCAGATGAATTTATAAAAGAGGTATCGAAACACATCTTTTGATGCGAAATGAGTAAAGGAAGTCAAGATACAGACCCTCGTTACGCCATTTTATAGGCCCTTCTTGCAGTCCAGCCTGTTACTTGGGTCGATTGTAGAGGTGTCTCAGTAAAAGATGCCCTACTGGATGAGGACAGCGGTGCGTACTGCCTAAGTTTGATGCATTTCCTACCAGGCTACATGATACATTATTGTACTGTCCATGACGTTATCTTTCTGGTCGAGTACACAGTAACATACCTCAAGGTTAACAAATAATTGCAAAAAAAATCTAAGTCCAAACCTTTTCCCTAATGTCGCTACGCCGGCTACACCGGCTACATCGTGAAGTATGTTTGACTGCGAAGCCGGCTACACCGTGGACTTATATTTCATGGCGGGGTATTCTGTAATTATGCAGGGGTAATTATAGAATACCCCGCCACGCGAAAACACCCCCAAAACTAAGTAGTGCTAGTAGGCCTGACGTAGGCCCCTACAGTAATTACTAATACTATAGGCCCAAACTGGCCCACCACTACTTGTGTAGCACTATCATCAGAGATGCCAAGTGAGTGAGTGGCTGAGAGTGAGAAAATGGTAAACGACTCATGACGAGTCCCTTTGCAAGGCTTTGGCACGGGTCCGGGTCCAGTGATCGGGCATTTCATACTAAAAGTAACTTTGCTACCGTAACGTTAGGCATGTGTCATCCTAACGACAGAGGTAGGCCTAACGTAAGGCTAAGGCAAAGCCTATGTTTAGGCCTACAGCAATGGGGCCTCCTTAACAGTTTGATTTGTAAACAAGTGACAGTTAAGGGCCCAGGATGAATGTAGCCTAATAAACATATGGTACTGTAGGTCCCTAGGCCAGGGAAGGATGGCCACTATCAATCTGTTCGGGCTATTCCATTGTACAGTTTATGTATGGAGATGCAAATTTTAATTTCATAGGTACTGTTTGTTGATGGTAAGCAAAATGAAATGTTCTCAAAATAACACTTCTTACAAATTCAGTAACATAGTAGGACTACAACCAAAACCATTTTGAAAACGACACTCTTCAGCACACTTTAGAATACAACGCCTCTACAAGATACACCACTGAGACTCTGGAGGCACCGTCTCAGTCTCTGCGACTTTGCGCCCCGAAAACTAAGTGGACATAAACAATGAACACAAGACTCGCATTGAGTCGTTCCTAAAAAATACACAACCTTCATGTTCCACCACGGAGACTACGACTGAGCGTCCAGTCTAGATTGAAAGTTTCATGTTCCACCACTAAGATTACGACTGCGCCTCCACACCAGATTGTAAGTTTCATGTTCAACCACTGCTACTACGAATACGCCTCCACTCTAACGTTAGATTTGCAGTTCCATGTCCAACCACTGCGACTACGATTGCACCTCCACTCTAGGCAGACTATCTTCCCCCAACAATGAACTATGCAGCACTTACTCTACATAGGCAAGCTGTTGTGGGGTTACGGACTTGAAAAGCAAAAACTGAGAGACTGTTTACATTTGCGACTCCTTGATTTTAAAAGGGTTCCTTTTTGAGGGGCGTTATATTCTGCAGTTACTCCACACTATAACTGTTATTTGTTTTGGCAAAGAATCTTCTCTTGCAGCTTCATTATTCCTGGAATTTGACTGTACTAGTGTGCTAGATGGATAGTGGCCATGATCCGGATATTTTAATCAAGTGTGAATCTTATGATGGAAACTCGATTAGCCTAGAAATTAGTGGACCTGAAATATTGGAACAGGGGTGAGGGTTAAAATTTGAAACGAGTCTTGATTTTGTCAATACCCAAGCAAAAGCATTACAAAGAAAGGATGCAACAGAGCACCTAGGATTGCAGAAATGGCACATTGCAGTCATTGTAGACTTGCATTTAACATCCAGTAATCCCCCAAACTGCAACTCATTAAGGGTGCAGTAAGACAGACTGCAGATGTTGTAGATTCCACAACTGAAGAGCATAAAGCAAATAATTACACTTTTTTTTTTTGACTAATTGGATGAGAGAGAACAGTACTGTAGTAAGCTTTTACTTTCCATCAGGATGGACCCCCTGCGGGGAGGAGGGTGGCTAGGGACATTACCCTACTACTTCCCAGACCACCAAGTGCAGACCTGAGTCTTGATCTCTCTTTCAAGGATGGAAGCCGCAGTTTGTAGAAAAATTAACAGTTAGGTTGGCAAAACTGTTAATGATATTGCCTCAGAGTTAGAGTGACATCTAAAGCGCAGTTGCATTATTATGAATGTTTCTGCTGGACTCGAAGAGTCAAAGTTGGGCTCAGTACAGCATGTGAATGTGATGTCCTACACTACATGCCACCACAAGGAGACAAGAGATGAAGGGTACATCTTTGAAAGTATGTATGATTGCTCGCTCACAAATGAACTATGACATAAATGATGTTTCCAAAATTATGATATCACATTTTTGTCATACTAGTTTGTGTGCTGAAAGAACCTGTCTCTCCGAGGAAACCTACAGTGACTACACCGCAGCAATGAGACAAATTTCCAAAATAAATCAGTGTCAACAAAGTAGCCTTGCATTTCTCAGTTTAAATCAGCAAAGGACGTCCTGTTATTTCACAAACTCTTTTGATTGGTTTACGGCCTACTGAACTGGGGATATGAAAGTTAATTTATTTTCAAAATATAAATCTTATTGAAGGTGTGGAAAGAAATCAATATTTTGAATGAAGTCTGTAGACCTGAACAACTTTTTCTTTACTCTTAAAATAATTATATGTTGACAATTGGAGTAATAAGAAAAAAGGAAAACGAAAAAAAGAAAAATATATCAAGCAGTAACATGTCCATCAGCTGAGCTTATTCGCATCCTTCTGAAATCACTGACTAACAATTTTCCAATTTTTCCTTTTTTTAAGTATTTACTTCCTGCACTGTGCACACAGGTTTACGAAGTTACTGTGATGCCGACACATAGCAACACTATCCAGTTGAAGCAAACTTTTACCAGAGTTCAGACCCACAGCATGAATGTGCTGTGTAAAAATTCTTGTGTTCTATGACAATGTGTAGGACATGCCATTTGGTTTCTGTTTTGGAGAGTACCCTGTGCCCATATTAATACTAAAAATGAAAATCCAAACATAAAGTTTTAATTAGGAAAAAACAGCGGTTCGTGCTTCTCCTTTTGGGTTTGGTACACAAATTTCGCCTCTCCTTTAGATGGCACACCACCATTACAGAAAATTACAATGCATAAAGAACCTAGATTTGTATTGGTTGATATTCAGCCTATTTTAAAAGAGCAGTGTATCTTTTGTGTAATGCATGATGCAGTGCTTAGACTGAAGACTACATTGTGCTAAAATGGTCAAAATTGCTTTTGTTGTTTACGGTTTTGAGTCTATGGAAAAAATGGGGCCATCTCCTATCTTGTAGTGTGTTGTACAGCAGGATGGATCACAATTTTATATTCAGGCGTGCCCTCAGAAGTTCACGGTCATGCTATAGAATTTTCTATGTGCCAACCAACCGTGTGCTTCAAAGTGATGTGTATCTTTTTGGGGTTGAAAACTGTAAAGGAATGAGAGGCTAAAAGACAAGCCCAGTTTAGTTTGTAAGTCACCGGCAGGAATTAATGGTAGTACCCCACCTCAAGGGTTACTTTAGCATAGACCTTTGTCATTCTCCTCTTATCAAGACAAGGGCCCACATTATCTGGGCTTCAATTAGTACTTGCCATGCAAGTGCAATTTTCTAGATTGAACAAGTATCCAGTTCTTGTCTCCATATGAGTTGATAGTGTAACTGGTGAACTAAAGATAATTCTACATCATTATCAGAATACCTGTACAATACTCTTAAAACCTGTCCATTTGCATTACTGTTCCTTGATAGACAATTGTCCTGCTGTGAATTCTTGATCGTACATGATAACCTTGATCCAATAAAATAACGATACGCGCAGTTACATTCCTGCTCATTGAGCATCAAAGTGAGATGTACGTAATAAAGTAGGCCTACAGTATTCTCTACACTAAGGCACCGGTGTACCGCGACCGTGATTGTTAAGCTGAGTGCAAGCCTGCAATGCATGCCGTAGTATTGCAACGTAAATGTGGATTTAACATAGCGAATTGCAGGAAAATCGGTCCCTCCAATTTCTTTTTCTCTTCAATTATAGCTACTGTAAGGCGTGTGATTGGGTTTGTTGAGCGTGTGAGCGCGAGTTGTAAATCCGAGGTGTGCGTCTCACGTCGGAGGCGTAAGACTTGGTATGTCTTTATCAGTCACCACTGAATTACATGTACTGCTCTTATGACTGCCACTGAAAGCACTGTACTTTGCATAGAAACATAAGAGGTCAGAACCAATATAAAGCAAATTTTGTTTCTGTAAACACAAACACCTTTAATATTAATTTGCTCAAGAACAAATTTGTCGTTGTGTATAAACATTTGAAGCCTCTGTCGTTACGTCGACCTTGCATGAATAGCCTACTCCTGCAAAAACTGGAGTACTGACCGTTTCAATTAATAAACGTCATGGCCAACAGTGCCGTACAAGCATTCATGTGTAGGGTATAAATGGATTGGAAATTGAATAGCCTTGATCAGTAATAAGTAATACAATTTTGCCCTGACTTAGTGCTTTAGTGCGTTCCAAAATACCCTGACACAGGGACAGTCATGGACAGTAAGTGGTTACGATTTTCGTAACCACATTTTCTAGTGTAATGGGGATAGAAATGAGTGATGGAGCAGGATACTGGAATGGTATGGAATTGAAATTACGCATCATGAAGAACAAGCGTAAATCACGAACGCATGTTGAAAATCTGGCTAAAGGGCTGTATGTTGCAAGACCAGACTTTCTACAATTGATCAATTAGTAAAATGGCACCCAAGACGTTGACTACAGCCCTAAGCCACTTTTGGAGCAGCTTTCAAAGATGATAAACTTCGTAACAAATACTCTTCGAACAATTCTTAGCATCATGTACGATTGTCAATCCATCGGGGAAGCTTTAAATGGAAAAGAAGTGCTCTTTTACAAACAAAACACTTATTGTACTATGGGAAAAAGATTCCTTGAAGTAAATTTGATGAAATGATAGCTATAAATACCGAAAATGAAGAAAAACTAAAATTATTTACGTTCACCAAGTGGACTTCTCTGTCACTTGCTGCTAATTACGAATATGAACTGCACCCTTTGGATGGTCTTCCATCCACTCATCTCATCCATTAAAGTTTCGTTACTGTTACGTGTTGTGAATATTTTAAAATTGAAAGTGTGGGCTAACTAATTATCTGCGAGCTACAACACAGCTATTTACGTCATCTCTCTTCATGTAATGCAAAGGAAGATGAGATATTGTACTTCACCAAACATCAGAAATGAGGTTCTGAGTTTGTGTGACAGCGTGTATGGGCAAAAAGTTTGTTGCGAATTTCCTATATAGCACGAATTTCGCACAGATATTTTTGGTGTACAAAACCTATTCGGTCGTGTCAAAATATACGGTGTTAAGAGTTACATCGCAATGTTAAAGATAATTTATTGTGCAGAAGTATTTCGATATATCAACGTTTTTTCGTTTGTTATGAATATTTGCTGCGTCAAACAGATTTATAATGTTTCAAAATTTTCGGCTGTGGTTTAGCCTTGTCACTGTAATCTGATGTTCAGATATTTAGACGTCTAACAGTAAAAATTAGGACGCAAAGTATTTGGTGGTATATATATATATATATATATATATATATTAGGTCGAAATATGGTATATCGAACTATGAATGAATAGGTCGAAAGTTGTGTTAACTGTTCGATCATGAAATTGAAATCAATCCCAAGTATTGGC
>WURT03114899.1:0-11952 GCA_009936505.3 Holothuria glaberrima
ACGTAGGACCATATGAAATCTTCGTTAGAACAGTTTTTACATTATCGGTAAATTCTTTTTACATTATCGGTAAACGACAGTTTTTACATTATCGGTTATTTTTTTACATTATCGGTTCAAAGATTTTTTTACATTATCGGTAAATTTGTTTCACATTATCGGTAATTTTTTTTTACATTATCGGTAAATTTTTTTTATAGTATCGGTCGTTTTTACGTTATCGGTTAATTTTTACATTATCGGTTGTAACAGGGCCTGCTATCTCAAGTGGTGTTTAAGTACGTAGACTACACGAACTCTATCAGCAAACGAGAAAAGGTGTATCGACATTAGTTGTCATTACTTGTGTATCGAGAATCTTGAAACCGGCATTAATTAGTAACAGAACGCTTTTCTCTCATCTGCAATCAGTTTCCTTACTTCCAAAAAAACAAGTTCTAATTTCAAAATGGATTTCTAAATTCCATATTCATTCATCCTTTTTATGGAATATATCTGTTTTCTTTGGGATGAATAATGCACTTGTGGCAACAGTACCCTACTGCTTGTCGCAACGCGACAAGGAGTGAGTCATTTGAAATAAAGGCTGAGAATGTGGTATTTGGTTATAATTTGTGACTACTTGTCAATGGTTTGGCAAGAAGCTATGCAAAAACAGCTGTCAAGGTAGAGGCAGAATGTGATATTTGCTTGGATGGCATTCTACTTATCTTTCAATCACCAGATATGTTATGGATGTACCCAGATGTGTTCTTACTAATGTTAAAGACAGACAAGACTTTCTCTTTTATGTGGAAAAACATTCTGTTATACAGGAAACCGTAATCCTCCTTCACAGCATTTTCTGAAGTTGCAAAGCTTATAAAATTAAATACAAAAGCCATGAGAAAATTTCTGTACACACCTGCTATAAAACTAGCAGGTTTAAACTAGAATTAACACCTATGATCTGGTGATCATCCATTAACCATGCTGGAGTCTACAGAGTTAACAGAGTTTACAGAGAAACTCCAATGAAATTAACAGATTTTTGTTTGTACATGTTGATGTCCGGGATTGAAACATTGTGGAACGTTGACACTTGTTTCCAACTGCCATTCCTACGAGTTCAAACCTAATACATTATGTAAACATGTTCATAAGTTTTTAACAGGATATTTGCCCTGGGTATGCAAATTCAAGGTCCTAGAAGCTAGAGAGGTTTCTGAGTGGGCTTTATCATTTTAATTTCCAATTGCGCTTTCGTGTTGTAAAACAATGCTTGCTAATATGTGTTGGCTAGATTTTAGCCTTTTGCTAACTGCCATTTGTTCAGTAACATTATAAACTTTGTTCCTACTTTGTGCATGAAAGTATATTATTCTTGTGTTGCTAACCATGATAGATGTTTGGTACTTTTGTTTGTGTTTAGAAGAAATGAAGTTGTAAAATGTTCGTAGTTTATCATTCATTTACTAAAATTTGCATGTAAACAAAACATTGCTGTCTCTAGAAATGCAAGTTAAGTTAATCAGTGGTTTTTCTAGAGAACAGAGGTTATATGATTGTTTATATTTAACCACGTACTTAGTAATATTGGCCAATATTGAGAGATAACTTTCAAAACCATATTAACCTTGTCACAAAGCTGAAAAAGACTCATGCGGGCTAATCCTGTCATAAGGGAATAACTTTACACATCAAACTACCTACCTTAAGAAATGACGCAATTACAATGAAAGCTAACCGGCAAATGTTTCTTCATCGAATTGTAATATCAGGTTTCATCCTCTGTCACGGTAAGAATATTGTCATTTTTTTTTTGTTATGATAAAATAAGTTTTTGGACTAACAGATCAATGGCTGTAAACAATGGTCTGGATTCTATTTCACACACGATAGAAGTTTCTGAATTCACGGTCGAGAAAAAAACACATGATGAAGAACTATTACCTTAACAGTAATGTTATTTCATTTTAATAAAGTCAATACTTGTACTCAAGGTTTATAAAGTAGATGAATGTTTTAGTTTTTCCACTTTGTGTGTAATTAGTTGAATATGAACAACTAAAAAGTTGTGGGAACCGGTAGGGCACAGTGAATTTCAGTTTCATTTAGTATCTTCAAAGGAAGTTGTAAGCTTTAATATTTACTTTTTGCTTAAAATACTGCAACTAATATCAAGCAAGGCCTGTGGTTTCAGACCTCCAGTTAAAAATTATTTTAGTTTCGTAGAGACGGCGCACAAATTGATATATGTTATGTAAGACTACCTTTTTTAAGACATACCCTCCAAGGCTCCATTCCGATTGATCTTTTTTCATACATTCTTTTTACTAACTTTCAAGTAGTTTGCTCATATGCAAATAAAATAACTGCAGTAATTGGACAAGATGCAGTCATTACCTGCAACTTCAGAGTTACTGAAGGGACAGGGATTAGAGCCGTTTCCTGGACTAAAGATGGAAGTCAGGAAATTTTCCACAACAGACATGCCTTCGATGGTAGTAACAAGTACAAAGTGGCTGTAAATGAATCACGATGTACCAAACTGACTATCTTTGGCGTTAATGAAGAGGATTCCGGGAATTATTCATGCATATACTTTAATCCATACAGGCTGACAGAAATTGTCATTCTGGAAGTAATTGGTAAGATGCATACTATTACACAGATTGTCCTGCTAGAGCGTTCCCCTTTCCATTCGAACGAATCTCGAGGTAGAAAACTCTAAAAATTGAAAACATTTAGGAATGTATAAACTTTTCTGGTTCGGGTGTTGTACAGAAGGTTACCTTCATAGCAGGTGTCGAATATGTACTCCTCTTTTGACGTACATACTCCAACACCTGCGAACAATAACAAAGATCATCCAATTTTTCCATATTCATGAGCTCAATCTGAGTTAACCTCTCGACTGTTGATTGGTTTCAATATATGATTATTCATATTGCACGAAAAGGCTTCAATAAGTCAATGGGACTACATTGTGTGAGCTTGAAGCGAACAAAATCACACACTAAAACCCCATTGACATTTGTCGTTCGAAACAGCATGGTAATCAGACTTGCTTTAGTCGTTTTTTCGTTGAATATTTATAATTTTTTGTTTGTTGTGATCGTATGTATGAGTAGTTAATAGCGTACAGTTTTTACGCAGTTTGACGAAAAATCCTTGCGAAAGTTCGCGGACGTTGGTATTGCGAGTGCAGTCAGTGTGGCTGCAGGAGCTATACACGTCCGCCGGGCGGGCAATACAGGAGGAGGTTAGTTTGGAGTTTTGGTCAATACAAGGTGTTTGCTTAATGGTATAACATTTTGCAAGTTTTGCACAGTTGTTTCAAATGATGAGAGAGAAAGATCTCGTCTGACCCTCGAGGCCATGTCTTGCCCTGTATATAGACAATACTTAGATTCAAGGCATTATCTGCTCTTTGTGTCAAATTCTGTTTTGCTAAACAGACAAAAAGTTAACTTACGTATTCTGATCCACATCAAACCTACCTTATTTTTTGAAAGTTGTGGACAAAATTTTACGCAAAAGACTCCCTTAATGTCATTTCTGTTTGAATGGCGGAACAAGAACTACTTTAAATTTGGTTAAATTGCAAAGTGGAAATATCAAGTGAATCGCTTACGTGATTACAACCATCTCACATCATCAATATGCATTGTAGGGTGTGATATCAGTACTAAGTAAAAATTATATTGATGAGGGACGTGTTCATTTATCACGGTTGATGTATTTAATGGCTAGATGAAACACCTGCCAACAAGAGATGCCTTTATCATTAAGATAATGCCACTGTCACTGTCGAACCTACATATATTCCGTATTTTACGTTCAATATCATACCTGTTTGCTCACTAAACAACTCATGGTCACTTCATTTAAGAACTTGCTCTTTAATATCACTGCCCTTTTTACTTCTTGCGGCAAGTTAATACTCTCTTGAAGAAGACTGCAAGACATCAAACCCCGATGAGCGAATAATGCACGCAAATTTCGTTTACTACACCTAACGATGTAGTCACGTAAAATATCAAGGTGACGTTTTAGCAAGTGCCCTTCAAATGTGATCTAAATGCCACAGGCTTCGACGTCATGGCATTCCGACTAAAGGGCGAACTCTCAAATATAAATGACATAGTTGTACTATTGAAGCTTTAACAAGTAGAGGAACTGAACCTTAAAACTACTTAAATTAATTATCAGTTTTCTCAAGAAATGTTAAGTAGGGTGATGATCGACCTTCGCAGTACGTGACACTTGCAATGAAGAAAAAGGTTGAGACGGACTACCATTTTTCAAAATAAATCCAAGGGTTATCAGTTCTTACTGTTGCTGGGACATGGTGACAGTCACGTAGCAGCAATGTTTTTGCTTTTGGGTTACTTCGGGAAATAATTATTTCATGTGCTCAGCTTTGAAAAAGCATTGATTCGTTGAAACACTTTTGTTTTTGTTTATAGATGGATCAATGGGTACAAATAGTAATTACTTTAGAGAGGAAGAAAGCGTTACTTTTTGGTGCATAGTTTATGGAACGAATCAGCGCAAAAGCATTGGATGGATGCTAGGGGATCGCAACATCACAGAAAACTCAACTCAAAAGTTTACAGACAACGCATTAAACAGCACCCAGATAATTCATCTTACATGGAAGACAAACAACCAACCATTATTTTGTTTTTTTAAAGGCCACGTATTATCCATGGTTACTCTGAATGTCAAATGTAAGTTTCGGCCTCTGTTTTCAAACAATGATATCAATTGTAGTATCTTCAATGTAAGGTGAAAGTTAATCGTACGATATGTTATGCGTGTTTAAATACTAAGGAAGCAGGTATACGTTTTAACCATACTTAGCCGAATAATTTGCTTGAGTTCCCTACACCTTTCTGGCAATATAAATTGTGTCTTGTTTCATATCAACTATCTTTACTTGGATATAAGCAAATCAGCTGTCCAGCGTCAGTGGAACAAATAATTGTGGCCACCATACTTTATCAAATTTTAGAATTAAAACTTATTATAACCAACTACATTCGTTCTCGATTTTTAACCTTTTTTTTCTCTCTCTTTGTATATTTAAAAAGAGATTGACTTGCTATGAATCTTCTTTTAATGATTACCGAAAAAGTAAAATTTTTGAGACATATTACTTTTTGCTTGAATGAACTATTAGATCAGCCTCGTATTCTACAGACCAACGTAGAAAATATTGACGAACAACTCAGCAGTTTTAACATTTCGTGTGTCGTCAGTGCAAACCCGGAAGTTTCTGGAATGGTTTCGTGGGAAAAGAAGTACTTTAACCAATGGAAATACGTCAGTACCAGCTATTTGCAATTTAAAATCACTGACGATGTTTCTGGTTGGTACTTGATGACAAAGCCAACCGTCCTTATTCAAAAATACAGATGCAAAGCTTATAACGGTATTGGAAAAGCTGTGAATAGTAATGAAATGGTTATTTATCTGAAAGGTAAGGAAAAATTAGTTTCTTCAAGGTCAAGATTTTCTCAATGTCTTGTTCTACACTTTGGGTCTAGAAGGCATACAGAATACTTTGAAACGTTTAGCAAGTACTTTTAATATTGAGATGCCAGATATACCTATTGCTCCGACATAAGTACTTATTTGTACTCATTTCTATCTAATTACCGGTCCGGCTTTTTTGTGATCCCAGGTGTCCAACTGATTTGTAATGGAAGCAGTGTCAATGAAAAATAACTGATAATGAAAAATAAATACGTTTATCCTTATTGTTATCACCCATTTTTGTATCATTCATTCATTCATTCATAACACTTTAACCCACTGTCATAACAACATTTGTAATGCTACTAATAGTGTTTGAAATGAAGTTTCGGGACTTCACTTTTGTTGTTCTTCACAGATTTAGTGATAAGAAGTACACAACAGACATTCTTAGACCATCGCAAAACATTTGTTAAATGTTATATTATATACTGTGTTAAAGCCTTATTATTACTCACATATTATTAAAACTGAAATTATAAAGCAAGCTTGGGCTTTTGTGCTCTTATATAATTACGTATACTCCATTGAACCATTGTTAAAGACTTGGTTAATTTTCGATAAGACTTTCTTCTAAAAGTAAACTTAAAGTTATCAAGTTGTATAGTAAGATCCAAAGCACTAGCTCGGTTCCGAGGGACAACTCTAAACGGTACCTTAGTAGACATACTAATTATTCAAAACAGTTAAATCTTTGTGGGCTAGTATAGTAGCCATACATAATGCATACTATGTCTAGAGTCCCTATTGTGACGTAGAGTTTCTTTAAAGGACCACTCCTTCGCTTGTTGGTCCTAGCATTTCTCTTCCAATAAAGCAGGATTTTTTTTTAAATATAAAATGTAAATACTATGTACCTTTATAAGAACCTTACCCTCTTCTAAAAATTCAGATCTATTCAGAACGCTCCCAACCAAAACCAGGAGATCACCTATGAGTCAGTGGATGAACGAATAAATGAAAGAGGTATTCGCTCTTCAAATATTGTCTGATCTTAATTTGTCACTTATCCAAGGATTAAAAAAATGAAACATTTTCTTTGATTAAAGTACGAAGGATCTTTTTTCTATGAAAATGATTACAACCAGATGACCAGTTTTGCAAAAGAATACAGACCAAAACCTTCCACTACACTTTGCGACATCGTCTTGGATAACGACTTGTTTTATCTCGATGTATTTTCCTACATGTTTGTTGTTTTTGACAGTTTCACGTGGCTCTTATGTGGAAGCTCGGTAATTATATCAATTTTATTTTGATTAAAATAGTGGTGGGAAAGTGTCTTCTCACTTTTCCCAAATTTCCTGATTTGCATTTCTGTAAAATTGAAGAAATTTGAAGATTAAACATTTGTTAAGCAAGTTCGGTAAGTAACGTTTAATTACACGGCATCATTTCATCCTTAACATTTAAAGTTGCAGTGCGTTGCCACCCGTTCCTACGGATTCGAATCTTATCGGTAGATTTGAAGGTAAGATGTCACTCCTTGGTTAGATTGTGCCAAGATCTGTAAACGTCGAACTCGGAATGGTAGACACAACATTACAAGAAACAAATCTTATATCTTTCCAAACATAACCGAGAGTGAAAAAAGTGGGTTTCAATTTTGTCAAGTTTGTGTTGTACATGACTTGCATTTTTAAAAGTCATGTGATTTAGTTTAACTAACTAGTTAAACTATACAAATAACGTCTACTCTTAATGTTCAATTTTAAGCTTTAATTTCAATTGTCCGCCACCTCACATGGGGACTTATAATACTTTTTATCGGTGTCAACCAAAAGGCATGCTGGTCATTTAAAAGGGTTTAAACAAACGCTTAATCTTCCATTAACTAGATATGAATGCAGATATGTTTGAGAAATCAGTTTGCAAAACGGATTCAGAAAGGTAAAAGTTCATCTTATCTTCACATTATTGTTAAAAATATAATGTCGTATTTTAGAGGAAACCATGTCTGTCATTTGTAACATCACTAGATATGCTTGCAATCAAGTCAGATAAGATTTATTTTGTCGATTGTGGTTGATATATCGACTGTGGCGTAACACTTAATGTCAGTTATATAAAGCACATGCAAGATAATGTGCAAAATAGATCTTATTGACACGTTCAACCAGTAATATTCTTTAATATGTATGTATAATTACTTTTTCCTTCAGTAATGATCTAAAAACATCGATTTACTCTGGTGCATCAGGACCTTACCTACCAATGAGAAGTAGAATTTATTCACTGTCCTTGGAGCCGTTTGTGGAAGGATAAATATTACGTGATATCTTGTCAGCATCTTTGCAACATCCTAACAGATAGGTTCAATATTATGGACAAAGTCCAAGTACAACTATAATTATAAAAGAAAGCTAAATAAAACTCAAATGAAAATTGACATATTCGTTAAATAAAGGTAAATAGCATATATTCTTAAGTCATCTGTTTTGTCATGAGTATGCCAATAAATCTTTCAAACATTTGAAAGTAATACATATTATAAAGTAAATGACAAATATGACAAAACATATACCAGAGAAAGTTTCTAAATTTTAGTTGATTTTTTTTTACATTTTATTAACGTCCTAATGTTATAAACAGATTAATCCATTCGTATAAAGATGACATAAACATGCACATACAACAAGCAGTCATGTCTTTAGATGGAATCGCTTTGGCTAAATGTGAAGTTACACTTGTATTCTTAAGTTTTCAACTTCGGATATAAAATAATGCAGTTGAATATACAAATTAAATACGAAAAGAGATAATTATTAAATTTTTATTAATATGTAGAATGTATTTAAAAATTACGGTATGAAATGCCCATATGCTTGTTTTTTTTATTTTGCACATGCAGCTACTGGTATGATATATACTTGTCCTTTTTGCACGTGAAATACTTAAACATGTACTTACGAAGCTTTAAAATTGAATCTGGTTCGTAGTCTATTTAAGTTAGGGGGAAACACCCCTGTCTTCATGGACAGTCGGGGGGATCAATCAGTCGGGGAACATAAACTGAAGGGGAAGAGGGTGACAGAGGGAGAGATTAAAGAAACAAAGAGGTATAAAAGATGTAAAAGAAGCACCCAAAACTTATAATAATCAAACCGAGCCGTATTATTTTGAAGTAATGAGTACCGCACTGAGCAAGTAAAGTTCCTGGTCCCCGCTGGTCTCTTTGTAGGTTAGGTAGAATTCAGGATGAAAGAAAGCATAGCTGCGGTGAAAAATTGGAAGTATGGCGGAAAGTACAACTTCATGTATTACGGCGTGGTAACGATGCCAATTATCTTCCATACGCGCGTTTTGTGCATCATAGTCTTCTCGCCCACTTATTCATTTTTATATCCCTGACCTTGCTGGCGATCTCTAATTAGTACATCGCTTTGAGTGCAAACCGCACCGACTCTTCCTTGGTCCTCGGAGTAAGCAATTTTATAGAACAGCAACAAGTAGAGATCCCATTTCAGAGGAATTAAGTCAAATCCCATGAACACACTTTGCAGATTCTAGGTAGACTCACGATTGTAGTGACAATTTTGTATTTTTGAATCTACAATGCAATTTTCTACAATCTTTGGATTTATGGATGCCAGATTTTCTCCCGGTAGTAGGTGATAACAGCTTTGTAGGGCTACAGAGAATAAAACATACGTTTGAAGCTGTGTTTTGCACTACGACACGTCTTCAATACTTTGGCAACGTATTTTCCGACTGAAATTTCAACAGAAGATGTGTATCGTCATGGCTCGGCGTAGTCCTCATCACCGAAGTCGACTAAACAAAGAAAAGTCAGTGGTTTAGGGCTTCTGTATAATCATGCTTTGTACTCTTTAAAACCATAAGCTGACCTTACGTGAAGAGTTGCAACTAGTTTTTGTTATAATCCCAGTGAAAACACTCGATCAAATGATGCCATGCCCAACACCAAATCCAGCATCACCACTCTACATATGTAAACTGTTATTTGTCAACAATGAAAAGCTTTGAAATTTACATTATCGTACATATAACTAAGTTGTTCCCTTGACATTGACTTACCAGCATCTTGTCGTACTAATACTCTGGTGCGGCTGTTCCTTTCTGGGGGTAAGCTTGGTTTGCCTGGTTTATTCCAATTTTCTGAGTATGTAAAAGATGTAGTTTCACTTTGTTACACGACTGTGAATTCTTATTGATGAATGGTAAACTCTACTGTCCATAAAGAACTCCGTGCAGTTTATAGATTGTTAAACTAAATCAATCACCACTACTTTTAGACTTCGATAGGATTTTAAATAGGGAAGCAGTAGACTGGGGTAAACATGCTGATTCTTAGAATTAAAGGGCCGTTGCATCGCTTCTCTCATCGTGAAATGATGCTTATCGGCCCTGTTGCCTCGAACCTATACAGTTACAGTTCCCCATACGGAGTACACTCATACATAGCCCCTCCTCCAATTAAACAAAAATATATTAGTGTCTCAAATTAAGCAGTTGACACAGAAAAGCTCCAAAGTTTCGTTGAAATATCAAAGCAGATCACATTTGAAGGCATTACTTGAATCTGTTCATTAAATCTGGTATTATAGTGTAGTTACATCTCGTAAATTTGTCCTGATTCTAACTGAAATTTATGCTTGCGGATGAGGGCATATATTTAAACTTTGAAAAAGTGATTTCACTACATTGAAATGGTAGTAAGTTACAGTTCAACTGAAATGGTAAAAGTTCTCATGTACCTTTAAAAACCTCATCTGGCCCTTCTTTTTGTTCCTCTATATTTTCTTTGATTATGGGAAGACAATTTTCTGGCCTTCTGAAAGGCGTTGAAATGTTTCTTTTATCTAGCAGGGTATCACCTTCTTCTGATGTTAAAGTATTTATATGTTTATTAGAAGGATATGGTTTTCCATCTTTGGGAAAGCTTGACAGCTTTGGATTGGTCGTTAGGTCACCATCCTTATCAAAACACTGAATGAGGTCTCTAATTTCTTCCTGGGAGAGGGTTTTTTCAGTTGTTGGAGCCGGAAAATCCTTGTCACTGTGCAATATGAAAATGAGTTTGAAGTGAGTTTTGGAAAGTTAATGCAAGCATACGACACACGGAAGAATATCCACTTAGAAAACGCACTTAAATGTTTTTCGTGAAACTTGCACCTGCTTCTAAAATTTATTGTCAAAACTCCGAAGAGCTCTGGAGAAATCTTAGTAGGGTGCCATAGAAGGAATTCTGTTCACTTTTCCAGTCTCTCCCACTTTGCCATATTACGTATTCCTCTAAACTATTATTGTGTGTACGGATTAGCACAAACTTGAGGAAGTGACGAATGTGATTTAAAACATGACAAAATGCCTATGTCATAGTCAACTGTTCTTACGTCATATCATTAACTGCTTACCGACTAAAAAATCTTAGCAGATTTACTCACTTGGATTCCCCAGATGCAGTATGAACAGCAGGATTTGTTGGGTAGGGAAAAGAATATTGTATCCCTTTTTGACATGCTTCTTTATTGTTATACAGTCAAAACACGTTGGAACCTTTAAACTCTTAAAAGTCTTTCACATATGACTACCAATGTACTATTCCAAATAGTACCACTGATGTTTTCTAGGTAAATTACAAATAGATTCTTCATGACAATTTGTGAGCCGTGTAGTTCGCCAGATTAGCTGAGCTTTATGTATTATTTACAATTAAAGTAACTGGCCAGGTCCACAGGTGTGAAACCTCACTGAAGTCATGGGGAGTAAACCCCCATTCACACCTACTTCTGTTCCATTTTCAGCTTTTAACGTGCTTTATGTATTAGATCTTCGAAAAAAGTGTTTTTCACTATAACTATATTTAATCGTCATTTAAATTAATAGCTATCAGAATACGCAAACTGCAGTCATCATAGGCTTTATGTATTGGATATTTGAAAAAATTGTTTTCCACTATAACTATATTTAATCGTTATTTAAATTAATAGCTAACAGAGTACGCAAACTGCAGTCATCATAGGCTTCAAAAAGCCAAAAAGAGGTATTTAAAACCAACATTTTCTAAACACTACGCACCAACCTATGGTGGACTTCGCTTAAATTAGTGTTTGGTTCTCGAATGCCTGTTTGGATCATCAGTAAAATGCAGTACTCTGTTACACTGTCATTTAAAAATCCTTCTTTGAGCATGTTAATCTTGACATGCATAAGTCAGGATATATTACCTATAAGCGTTTAACTTGCCACAAGTTATTCCTAAGACAGGACATCATGCCATCCGTCTTGGCATCTTGAAAGATGTAGGACTATACAAATATCACATTGGTCACGTTAAAAATGATTGACAGTTACCACATTACAGTTTTCGTCAGCTTAAAACTTGGATATTTATACTTTGACCTTGATTTCCGAATCCAGCAGGGTAGTAACGCATTTTTGCGGTTAACCTTAAGATACTGGGCA
>WURT03114910.1:0-30144 GCA_009936505.3 Holothuria glaberrima
GATGTAGAGAAATTAACAAGGTGTTATATAATACCGAATAACCCATGGCATGTGACGACCAATCCTCCAATCAGATGTAGAGAAATTAATAAAGTGTTATATAATACGCTTTATCCAACAAAAAAGATAAGCTTATTTGACATTAACCAATTGATCGGGCGATTAGTAAATCCATTTATTGGATACACAGTTTCTCTCAATAGTTGGCCAAGTTAAAGTAACCTCAAATAACTGAACTGTTCAAAGTTTTACCTAGTTTGTTGATATTTTGAAAAAAAAAATGGATTATTTTTGCACAATATTTTTAACAGTGCAAATGCCTATTCGTATAGGAACAATCTTTTGTGATACACACACACAAAAAAAGGAAAATACTTAGACAGTGTATCGAACTTTACAAAGGTGTCCTCCGCATTTTGAGATCAGGTTCGTTTCAGCCACACTTGAACTAAACTTGCAAAACCAGTCGTGACCTCTCGCGTGCGTTGGACCATTTTGACTTAAAATTTACTGGTCGTTTCGATTTCAGTTTTGCAATTGTTATATTTGTTCATAGAATAACTCTACCCTCATATTCAGGCTCGGGTGATTCGACTAATATCCGTATTTGAAGAAAGCAATAAATAAATAGCTATATATTTCATTGATCCACGTTTTTCGTACTAGTACTTTACTGAGAAATCTTACCCCACAAGTATCTTATGATACAAATTCAAAGAACATGCAGCACAGGTATTTTTGTGTTTCAACCTCGGTATCATTTTTTTGAAGACAAACATTTCAAATGACCTTTAAGTGAGAAATCATTAAGGACCATGGTGGTTGGTTAAGTTCTTTTTATTTTTATTTACATTATTTCCTTGCTATCAAAAGGCCCAACTCATGAGGTACATATATTTTAACTTCTCAGCTCGGAAGTGTCCATTGACGTAGCCAGAGGGGGGGGGCAGGCCATGCCCCAATCGAATTCTGAAAAGAATATTTTTTATAATTTCTGTAATGGAACAAAAAATTTACTTCAAATGATGCTTAATGTTGCACTAGATTGCATATGAGGGTACTTAAATATTCAAAACGTTCTGAAAGGGGAGGGGTGTCCCCTCCCCTTAGACCACTCCCCAGGCCGGCGATCAGGCTCTGGAGTTATCCCCCCCTCCAAACAAAAATCCTGGCTACGCCAGTAGAAGTGTCTGAGCAAACGAGCTCACTCCGGTATAGGACGTTTACAATTGAACGCAATACACCCAACGTTTTGTCCGACAGTCGGTGTGAAGACTTACCGGTAACAGCAAATAACATGGACCTAGTATTAGCTTTGAATTATAATTTACATGCATACATTTGCGTTTAAGTAGCATTGGGCAGACGATGTTTTAATAGCTGAATCGTGTAGAGTTTATCACATATCCGAAAAACTTCATTGGTAACTATGGTTGGAACCAATCCCTCCCCCACCTCAACCCCATATTGTCATCCGCCTGTTGTCATCAAAATGTGGTCTTTTTAGAAACGGGCCCACTGAGATTGGGCGACGGAAGAAAACTTATTGGGTACGGTAAATATTTTGCCACCTAATTAGGTAAACAACCTCTCTGCCAAACCCAATTAACTCTTCCCAATTTCAGTATATTCACATAGGTACCCAGTGTTAGTGAAATAATTTACCCAAATGTTTTAGTCTGAAGGATATTTGGACATTCAAAATATTACGACAAACAGTTACATCATCCATGGAATAAATTAAAATATTTCTGTCTGACATAGACCCAAGCTTCATGCCAATGTAAACCATATTCAGAAACCGTCACATGCGGGCCCGTAGCCAGCTTCACATTTTTAGGGGGGGGATGTTGTGACGGGGGGAAGTGTTGTGTTTGGGGGGCATGAAACGTTCCACCACATTAATTATTATGCGGTTTCAATTTTCATCTGGGGGCAGAAAAATTTATTGGGGGCATTGCCCCGAAATGCCCCCCGTGGCTACGGGCCCTGTCACATGATGCCTCTTGCAGTTACCAATTAAATGATTATGTAGCCTGCGTAACGACTCTATGTTCCTACCACCCTTGCCTACGTGGCAGGCTGTACGGCATACTCCTTTTTCAGTCACATTGCCAACGTAGCAGCATAGAAGTACTACATGCTGTACGGCATATTCCTTGTTCAGGGTTGGTTTGGGAACCTGAGGAGTTGAGCAAACAGAGTATGCTCCGCGGGATACTACCACCCTAAAGCCTTTTGCACTAATGCCGATGAGTTGGACTAAACGCTCAAATCGCTTAGTAATTATAACATAAAACCACAGTAACTAACAATCAACTTAGTTTTTTCGGGGACAATAACATCAAATTAGAAGGCTGATATGAATAGACAAATATACAATGAACGATACTCGGAAATGACGTAGCGTCGTTAAAGGAAGTTAAGTCAATCAGCTTAGTTTGGAATTTAAGGAAAATGAAAGCCGGATTTGACAATGACAATTTGACAAGCGATCGAAGTTTCCTTGTGTAACAGTAGTAATTAATGAAGGGTGCGATGAATGCGTTAATTTCCCTATGAAAATATTTCAATATTTTTTTTTTACTTATAACGACTACGCACTCACGATGGACGCGGATGAGGGCATTTCTGCGGTATATGGATGATCCAAAGCACTTATCTAGTACTCGTGCCATATTGTCTTAATTTCCTTTAATTGCACTAATTATTTCATTTGATGGCAAAAACGTCTGTTATTCTTAGGACGTAGGCCTACTACGTTTGAAAGGCTACGTCATTGACCGACATCACCATTCGCAAGTTTATGCCCCTTGTCAACCCTCTTTATCAACTTAAGATATGCTTGGAGTAAAAAACAATGCTGATATTGCTTGTGTACGGCGTAAGCCATTATGAGATACATGAAAGTTGACAGGCAGAAAGAGGAGGGGGAGTGGTCGGACGTGGCCTTAAGACATTCATGATAGATTATTCAATCAGAACGCCGAAGCCCCTCCCTCTCCTCCGCCCCAAAGAAAAAAAAGAAATGAGTCTCTGACAACTGATTTGACTTGAAAGTGCAGATGTCGCATAGAGGTCCATCGCTATTTTAATTTGATTGCAGTTATAGTTGTGGCAGAAATGCACTGCAAGATCAAAACGTTTAAAGGTCATAAGCAGTCGCCCCAAACTCATTTTGAAACAATAGCTAAATTTCTTCTTATTACTCTTCCAAGTATTTTTCATGATATTTTAGGACAAAAATATTGCATATTCAAGGTAAACCAAGCAGTTGCTCCTCGTAAATTTTACAACTGAGTGCGAAAAATACTGTCAAAAGATTCTCAAGAGCTATTCAGGAAATAGGATAGTCTACTATACAATTCTTTATTGGGGTGACTGCATTCTCCCTTTAAGTACTGTGGACAGAAAACTTTCACTTCCAGCAAAAAATCTCCCTTCTATCCACTGCTACCCCCATTAGCATGCTGTCAACCACAAGCGTTAATTCCAATTTCAAAATTAGGAACACAAACGACAAAATGGATAAAACTACTTTATAAGTATACGTGGATTTTGTCCCCAATCTTCAAGTAGTGAGGGTACGTGTCCCTGTCCCTCCCCTCCCCATGGTTGACATTAGTGCTCTCAACTCGCGTCTCACATCACAGAAACTGAAAACTAGATTTTCTTTTAGACGCTGCTGTTACTAACCATTTACTGCTGAGTGAGAAAGAGGCAGAGGGAGGAGGCTCTTGGAGTGCATTCACATAGATAGATATCAGAATATGCAAACTATCTAAACTAACCGATTCGTGCTCGGACTTCCCATGCGATTTCCAAATACGCAAAAGGGAGTTACAACCTAGGCGGTAGAAGCGGGGGCTGGGGGCTGAAGCCCCCCAACCAAAAGTGTGGTCAGGCGGAAGTATGCTTCGCCCCCTTCCCCAGGCCTCTCTGTAGAAAATGTAAAAAGTTGCAGTAATTTCCTTAAAATGTTTGCAATATGGCCCACCATATTGCAGCTAAGGACCCTTAAATATTACCCCCCCCCCTCAGCCGAGAACCCCCTATGCTTATGAGTTATAAAACTTTTGCGGTTTGTATTGCTTTGTTCCACCTTATACTATGCTTTTGTCTCACATATGTATAGTCGCCGACGAGAGATCCCTCAAAATGGGCACTTTGGGGGAGTTAAACATTGTTTCGGATCTACATTCTGGAGGAGGGTGTCGCCCTCCATTTTGGTAAACTGTTGGATATTTGAGGGTTCTTAATCCTTATCAATTGGGTGCAACATACTGTGAAAATCTTAAGGAAACTTACTGAACACTTTAACCTTTTTTACAGATGGAAAATAAGTAGTTGTCGTCCATGTATAGCCATCAAAGTTTTTTCCTACCCCAGTCCCCTACTTCCTACGCCTATAAACTGTATACCGATAGGCCTACATTCGGCTATCAAAAGTTCACAATGGTTTCGCTTAGTCAAACAGAGGGTACTACTTTCACCGATAGCGGTACCGACACAGTGAAACTTTGTTTTCCTTCAGAGTACCGATATGCAAATACGATTCGCTACTGCGCATTTGATAAGGCGGCTGCTCTGAGCAGTAGATAGTATAGCAGTATTGTACACCGAAATGTATTCCGTGTTATACTGCCTTAAACATATGCGAGATAAATATCATAAACAGGAGGCTTGAAACACATTTTTCACTTCATAATACAACATCGTAATTTTTTTGACAAATTTTCTGTCTGGCTACATCGGCGAAATCTGCATGATTGGTATAGAGTGTACATGTACTGTTGTCTTTGGCATAGGCCTAGGCCTATTGCGTACATTTTGAGGCGTAAACTGACATTTTGGCATAATGAAAGTACCGTACAAGTGGTGGCGGTATAATCATTTCGAGTCCGGGCTCTCTGTTTATGTTAGAACCTCTTTTAACACTATGTTCTTCTCGGCAAATTAGTTAATTCCTTTGATTTGTATAACTCTCCCCAAATGGCTCCTCCATGTTGAGTTTGATTTCGCACCTGGACTCAGTATGTTCCGTGTTCCAAGAGTAGGCCTAATTGGATAGGAATGCTACCACGTTGGAAGAAGAGTTCCTTTAAGCTGGTGTGCACGAGGCCCGGGATGAGTACATTTTATACCGAGCCAATAAAAATTCTAAGAATCAGGCCCACCGGGCCGGTTTATTTCTAAGATAAGCTATATACATGAAAATAACAGGATCAGTAACCGTTTAGCTTAACCAGTGACCTCACAACCTCAATGGGAAACAAAATGCTAAATCAATCCCGTGTTGAAAGTAGAACTCTTCATCAGACTCTACAGAACAGATCTATCCTTTACTTGCAGGTTACATCACAATCGCCGGTCAAACTTTCATCACCTTTTTGGTAGTATACTTGCTCTTAACCTCCGTTCAACTTTAACGGCAGTTTAATTTAGGTAAAAGGAATACACTTGACGCTCATCTTTTTCGAAAAAATGACGTATATCTAGGTCTTCGGTTACAAAGGAGCCCCATGAAGGAGTATTGACCGGTTTCGAGAGAACGAAAATATCGATTTGTACCGCGAAGTTCTAAAGAGTGCCTTAACACGACGAAAATGCATGATATGACAGTCAGTACTTCATTTAAAATTAATGTCAGAAGAGGTATCATTTGCTCACAATTTTTACCCCTCATTTGTATTTTCTAAAAAACACATGCCTTGTAACTATTTCAGCAAACCAAAATATAAAATTGACAAATAGTACACACTACACAGAAAATGAAACGTTTAAAGATTCTACAAAAAAGTACAAGCGAACCTTTTTTATTTTAGATGTACCGTAAAATCAATTAGTTCCCTGCATTTGTTTCTGGAAATTCAATTTTTTAACCATCATTTTCGGCATGACACTTTGAGTAACATTCATGTAAAAGCCACTGGCGACATTTTCTCTGCCGTCCGCGAGCGGGGTTCTGCACTTTTTTCTCGCGAGTTGTCAATTCTCTTTACTTCAAACAGTTTGCCGCTCTTTCATTTGAACAAAACTGTCAGAAAAATTATTGGGTTTGGATTTCCAGGCATACTATTACCATAAATTTATTGATTGTCTTAAATCACGGGTACAAAAGTGCTTTAGTAGCTGATTTAAGTTTAGAAAACATTTTCTTGGACTAAAATCTAAAGACTAGCAGAAAAATGTATCATTCAATGAGTATCTACGTCAAAGGAGGAGTACATATTGAAAGAAAAAGAGGAATTTGATAAAATCAACTCCCTGAAAAAACTATCAATTGTATTGCCATGTGAGTAAAACTTTGAATGTACATTTTGAGAAGAGAAAATTCGGCCTTTTGAATTATTTAAGTAGGTTCCATACTGGCCTATGATAAGTCAGGGGACAGGGAGCGGCACCCCTAGAAAATTTTGGCCCCCTAGAATATATCAGATAACAATAGCCTAATACATTTGCACACACCTCACCTGCCGGAAAAATATGTCAGCCCTGCCCTCCTATACTCCTAGCTATCCCCCTTCAGTACTTTGTCTGGCTACTGGCCTAACCTATAAGCGAATTTTTTAGTACCTTAAACTCGTATCGCTCCCATAATTACAGGAGCCGATACACTTATGTTTCAATACATTGTGTGGATATTTACCCATATATACTGTGTAAATAATGCTGTATGACTTTCTTAATCCAGTAACGTTAAACAAGTCACATTAGGTGCACCACACATTTCCCACTGGACTTGATCAAGTCTGTCGTCTCATGATCAGATGGCGTTTGTTCACCATCTGGGATGCATCATCGGGACAAATTTTAGGGTACATCTGCTCTACGGATGATACTGCCAAGATTGCACGTGGGCAATTGATCCATTCAAGGTGGATGGAGAGTCAGTTTAATGTTTAATTTTCGTTGCCCATGTGCAGGTTCGACTTCATACTCTCCAATACACATGATTAAAATCTCCGATATTAAACTTTCAGAGCAGAACAGGAGAGCGGGCTTCTCATCAAAGCAAGAAAATCGATAATAACGTAGACCAAGAGATAGTGGCTCATTTGAGCATTCCACGGGTGTGAGATAGTTGGTACCATATATGATAAATTGAACTCGTTTGTCACGTACGTGTCTTTTAGAAAAATAATTTTAAGTAAACAGGTAAAGGAGAATCACTAATGTGCGGTTTCCACCATCTGGCGTGGAGACACAAAGTCTGTTAAAACTAATTCAATCGAGCTCTTGATACGCAATGTAGTATCTGTTTGATAAGTGTGTGTGGTTGTGAGGGTGTGCGTTGGGGGGGGGGGTAATAATCAGTCAAAGCAAGAACGTCAACAGCTTCTCAAAAGTGTTAGTCGGAGGTGGACATGACGTTGACCAGAACCAAATTTCAAATGTGAATAGCGAAAGCCTACAAAAGCGAAGGATCACCCTAAGGCCCTGGAAAAATTTGGAGGCTAGATGATCTTTGGTGTAATGTGACTTTTTTTACTGCTTTAATCCATTAAATTGCTGTTTCCACCATTCTAGAGTTAATAACATTGAATCGGCTATATCGTAAGTTATGGAATCAAACGCGTGCTTTCTTTTATCGTGCCGAGAGTTCTGAAAAAGTAAGGGGACAATTCCCCTCCACTTTCAAAGTAGGTGGCATGCCCCCTGTCCCCACCTGTTGACGCCCATGAAGCAAATCAGGAAGGTCTGAGAACTCTAGCAGTCCCTACATCCTAGGATTAAATCTATGAAATATAAATTTTTCCTTATCAGTGTAAAATCTGAATGTGTCACCAACTATTACGTGAAATGTGTCTCGTGAATTCCATCATTTCATTTTCTATACCCGCAGTCTTGCTTCTTTCCAGTCTCTTCCTTTTTTTTTCTTTACCTTTTCTGTTTTTCCTCTATTTTTTCCTTACTTTATTAGATACCTTCCTTAATTTAAAAGGGGCACTATTAATCGTCCTTTTCTGAATATTGTTTGGTTTTTTCAAGGTCACTAGCTTTGCTAGCAGTTTGGTCTGTTTTCTGTAGTGTCATTCGTATCCTATTCTTACTATGTAAGTTTCGTCACTGTCACGCCGTACATAAGAAATTTGAATTGAACTGGATCAAAAAAGGGGGGAATAGACAGGCCCGTAGCCAGCTTTTACCTTGATGATCATAGGATGAAGGTCCATTTAAATAAAAAAAAAAATAAAAAAATAGGTCTGGGCGGGGGGTTCGTGCGAATCCCCTGAACCCCTTGGCTACGGGCCTGGAATAGATTAACAGGGGCTTTGGAAATAGACGTCTGTTATTCTCTCGTTATATTGTTGGGGTTTCGTAGAAGACGAAGTTGAATTGAAGAAGCGTCAACTTTACTTTCGTTCCCCCATATTTAAAGGGAAGATTCACCCAACCCGATTTTAGTTATTCTATCTTCTGTCCTCATTCATGTATTATTCTTTTGCTCATACGGAATTTTTTTTGTCTTTACAGAGGAAGTGTATAAGTTTAAGATTTGACTTAAAATGAGGTTAGGCACTGCTTGTGTCCCAGGGGTGTATCCAGTTCGTGACGTAATCGGCTTGAGGCGACTTGACAAAATAATTGATTGTGACTTTCAACATTTATTGTTGGTATAAACACTTAACACTTATTCAAGTGTCCTGATTATGATTACACTGCCCAGAACTCACATGAGGGAAATCACAGTATCCCCGAGTCCCCGAACCAAGCAGTAGACTTCCTTTAATTTGTCAAAATTACCGCCTGGGGAATACCCTCACATACAAATCTCTCACTTCTCTAAACCTTATATTCACACTAGCTGCGTTCTTTTACGGACCATGAATTTGATAAGAAAATGACAATTTTACCTATATTTTAACAAAGAATTTGACTGCAATTTCAGGTCATAACAAGAAATGCCATGATAAATGAGTTGAAGACGAGCCCCATCGTTATGTACTTCACGACAAGCCCGCACTTCGCATGCGAAAGAAAGCTTCCCGCTTTGTCTTATATATAAGGAGCTATCTCCGAATTGTTGTTATTATTTGTTAAAGCTATTCAAGTGGCTTCATAGTCTTGAAAAGCTTTTTTTTTATATCCCACGGGAATGTAGTTACTTCAGACCAATTAGTAGAACCACAAGTTTGGTGGGGTGGGGTGCGACTGGGGTGGTGAGAACTGTAAATTGAACCTGCCCAGATGTAGCCAGAAGTATGTGGTAGTTTCTGACCCGTTACTAGGCAGTCTATCTTCTGATGGAAATCAATTCTCTGCCACCCTGTCTTCAGGCCCGTAACCCGACAAGGTACTGAAGGGGGCAAAATGGCTTGCGGGGGGAGGGGAATCTTTCGGGGGGCCAACTGTGTGAAAATGTATTTAGTTAATGGCAACTTGAAATGGCTCCTTGGCTACGGGCCTGCCTGTCATGCTGCAACTCCCAGATTATGGATGTTTATATCATTGAAAGGATCGAGGGTTCCTATTCTTTAATGTTCATAAAAGTTGCAGACAAAGGTCTGTTTAAAACGACTTTGTTCTTTATGATGTGAGCACCTGTTGTAGGAAATTCATCCTCTGCCGACCCATTAACACCGATGAGATGGTTACCCACTACCTAAGCTGTCCGAGAAGCGGTTAACTACTGGAGCTATTGCTACGAGTCCTATTCATTTCCTTCGAAAACAAAAAGTGTAACATGATAATTAAGTTTATGCTCAGGTAATAAGAATCCGAATTTTGCAGGGGTGGTGCTGTGGGCGTCGATTACTTCACTATAGGTTATACCCAGCCTCATTGTTTTCGTCATATTTACTCTTCTGTTTTTTGTATTTTGATGCTTTGTTTTATTATATTTTCTGCTTTCTTTAATTCGTAAATCTGGCGTGCGCATACAAACAGGTAGCTGATAGTTAATTAAAAGTAACAGCTAAGTTCTCGGTACAACTGAGCCTTCAGCCTTTTCAGGCTTCCTCCAGTGATCAATGTTTGTCATGTTTGCATATATTGCTAAATGATGTGTAAAAGACATAAAATGAAAGTAACAAAAAGAAAAAAACAAGACAAAACAAACTCGCACGATGCATGTATATGGGCTTTTGTCCGTTCCGGACCACCATTTCGGGCCATGAGTAATACTTCGTCGTACAAACCGTTTGTTCTATTGCGCTGATATGCCTTTAAAAGTGATAATAATGGTATAACTGAAAGAACAAAACATTTCATTTTTTTCATTATCTATTGTAAAACAGAATCGAATTAGTGAAAAGGTATTCCATGTTTGATCGACTCCTGAACAATTTCACAAACTTCCCCTGTCTGCTTTATTTGTGACCACATTGTAGCTGTAGGGTCCCGGTGCTACATCTTACGTGACGAAAGGTGACAAGGCCTGAACCCTCCCCTTTCCCTACTTTTTGAACGACAATACAAAAGTTCATTAAGGTTTCAAGGACTTTCATATGGACAGCCTGTTATATGCATGATCAAGGGCGGCTTGTTTGGGGTGGTAAAATCAAGACTTAACAAGCACGGTTCGGACGACCCCCCCCCCGCCGCAATATCAATGGTCCGCACAGGAAAGTATAGTAGGACTGTGGTTATTATTTTGATTTACAGTGATGTCCCATATAGCAGTGGTTCTCATAGTGGTCCCTATCGCCCCCGGAGGCGTTAGGAAGTCTCAGGTGGACACTGAAGCGATTAAGGGCAGAATAAGGGATCCAGTGGGTCTATTTCCCTCGGCGTGTTGTTCCCCTTAGCTTTTTTCCCTTCACCCACACCCTCCCCCACCTCCCCTCTCCCTCCTCGAAATAAATTTTGTGACCCCAAATTATCCAAAAATGGCATAAAAAATGTAATAAGTCCAGTCCTTAGGTTTGATTTCTTCCGCGTTTGGATAATATTGTAAGTGGAGGGGGGGCGGCACTGGGACAGTACAAGATGGTGGAGGGGGCGGTAGTCTAAAAAAAAGTTTGAGAACCACTGCCATATAGTGTTCAAAACCTCTTCAGAAACCATGTCTGGCATTCAGTCATGCGTTGTGCTATACCGATCACTCCTCCACAAGGACGGAGTAAGAGGCAGGGGAAACAGGCAACGCCGCTTGACCCACTTGTATAAAATGTTTACCCATTAATATTTTGTTACTTCTTTCACTGTACCGTAAAACATCTCAGCTTTGCCAAGAAGCCATAAAATGATGATTTTCTTGATTTCATCCTTAATATGGTGAATAATGGGGATTTAACTTCAGCATTACCGTTACACTTTTTGCAAATGACATTATAATACGTGAAGTTAATCAGATTGCAGATATCACAAAGTAATTATTTGGTTTAAATATCTTAGCTCGCACTAATTGCAGGCCCATTTGTGATGTTCGTAGTACTACTTTAGCAATCGAGCAACTGGAAAAGGCGGTCGAAGCGGGCCGAAAAAATATCGTTTTTAAGGCACTTTATTTATTAATCTTAATCGTCTTCGCATTACATTGCACAGTTATTCACTTCTTTACTTTTTAACCCACTTAAGGAAGGGGCGGTGTTGACACATGTAATCCACCGGGACTGATACGGTTCAAACCGTCCCACCGAATTGAAATGATAACGGCTTCCCTATGAGACAGTGTGAAATTTTTCATCGCAAACTAAAATCTCCCCCATTGAAGGAGCTGCACACGAGCCTGAAAATAATTTGAAATCATGACGACTCGAACCATATCAATTTATATGATCAGTGGTCGAATGACCCAGTGAACCTATAGTAGGCTGAAATTTTGAAATTATTACGAAATATATACTTGACCATTACGTGTTATAGTTTCTGCTTTATAAATAATATATGACATTTGTAAGATTGAAGGGATAATTTGTCCAAAGTAAGAAGTGCTTCTTTTTTATGTCATGTCGAAAAACGTTATTTTTGGAAGATTAAAGACCATGCTTTGAAAACTTTTTAGGGGCACTTGCCCCCTGTACCCCTATGGCGAGCCGTTTATGTGCATGATCAGTCTACCGATGCAATTTATGAGGATTGACAATATGAAGCTTACTGAGACCATTGTCGTACGTATAAAAGATATTTTAAGTTTGACTTCTGGTGACTTCTAGTAACTTTTGACCTCCGTCAAAAAGATTCCTTCGGTTAGGCCAAATTTAAAACACACATTTTAATCATGACATCTTTCCTTTTACCTTTGTCCAGATGTCGTCCTTACAAGGTTTTTAGAATCTGATTCCTACTGACCTCAAATGAACTTTGATCTCCATCACAGGAACACAATTCTTTTACTTGATATCATATATTCACCCTACAGGTATGCAGGAGAGCACTCATGCTTGAGATATCGTGTTTTCCAATATTTCAAGGGTTTGAACATGCACTGGCAACCTAATTGTGACTTGTAGTTCTCAAAAACAGTTGCATTGTTATACTCAAAAGAGCAATTAGAGAAGTATAAATACTTCTTACCTCGACATATCTTATCTTACAAGGTTTTATAACTTAACTAGCTCCAAATTTTGTAGTTATTGCATTAGTTATGTTAACTTATCAACAGTAAGCATGACGCTTCTACTTGGCAGGGCCGTACTTGAGGGTGGGGTTGAGGGCAGAAGAAAATGATTCAAACACAGAAATTGTTGCCATCTTAACGATATCGCGCCAGGTAAAAATATTTCGCCCTTGCTACCTGGCTACCTCTGGCTGTGTGCCTACTGCTGCTACTTGGTCCAAGTAGCTGCTTCATGCTTTAGAAAGTTAAAATTTTCTATTCGTGGTGAATACACTTACATCCGACTATCAACGCCTCAAAAACTTGGGGAAGCGTCACCTCAAGCAGAATGATGGTAACTTTTTTATGCAAAAACTGTCCACAAAATAGATTAACCTTAGTGCCTACGCAACAATATCACTTGTGTGACCATGATGATCAGCGTTACATTTATTTGCCTTTCATATTGTCATTGAATGTTTCAAAGTACGCAGAGGAACACTTTTTACTGGTATCTATAGCCTATTTCAGCCCCTCCCCCATTGTCTTTTTGTTAGGAACTGAATACACCATATAACTGTAAACTATACACTGACGTCACTCGCGCTTTGTTTATTCACCTTTAACAAAGTGAACCTGGGCCACCTGTTATGTCTCTTTTATTTACTTATTTATCGATTGTCCTTAGATCTGTAGTGTACAGCTGTGTGACTGATTTGCTTGTCATTTCGTTCCATTATAATTATTATTGGAATGTATAATTATTCGTAGGCGCCATGGCTTAGTTGGTTAAAGCGCCTGTCTAGTAAACAGGAGATCCCCGGTTCGAATCCGGGTGGTGCCTTTCCTTTTTTTTCCCGGCCTCGGGTGGATGCAGACCGTGGATAACATTCTAGGTTGAAGTGTCGTGAGATGATGATGGACTAACATACTGCATTCCATTGACCGTGAGAGATGAGGAATTTGTAGGTGAAAAGCGTTTTTTATGGATCCCTTGGGGACGTAGCACCTTTGGGGAGCACCTCTGCTCCTTCGGGGGTAAACGTTTGGTTTTCGCCCTTCGAATCTGAGCTAGAGAGTCGAGGGGACTTTGGAAAAAGTACGTGAAAGGCGCTTTATTCGGGTTTGAAAACTGGCGAGCTGATGTAGTGGGAAACTGGGAGCAACTCGTGTTCCTCACCTAAGACAAAATGGCGGACGTCTTCTTATTTTACCTTTAAGCCTGAAAACTCGCTAAGCAGTTTTAAATTAGAACACAAAAATCATATTTAGGTAGCGCAATTTTGTTGAATGTTACTCAGCGACAGTTTTTTTTCTTGATAGATTCGTACGTCATTGGCCTGTTCGTGGGACATCGTCTTAGTTACGTATACGCAAACTTATTGGATACTTGCTCGATGTAGTGTTACGCTCCAATTGAATCTTCTGTCATGTTGGTATGGGCCTTGTGATATTCAATGCAGAACTTGTCTGCTTATGAGGCCTGGTCCAACGAAGTAGGTCGATTTATTCGATCACAATCGTAGATGCAGGGCATGCTTTTGCATTCTGATCAGGGCGGCCAGTTTGAGATTGCAACGGGGGATCGCGGTCAGACTCGCGTATTGCGTGCAGCGCAACAAACGCCTAATTGTGAGCCTTTATAGCTGTACATAAACACGGGTTTTGCAGTCATAAGGATGGCGCAAACTGATCCTACTCAACGCAACCTAACCCGATTTGAAGTCGGCGTTCGTCTGGTTGCGTCCGATCGGTGTAATTAAAGGCCGGCGCAAATTGACTCGACCTGACCTAGTCACGCAACCAGACCCGACTTGTGCGGTTTGCGTCGGGCCAGTCGGGACAACGTGATGCCGTGCTTTGGACTACTGTTCCCCTTGACCGAAAAAGTTAGACGGAGAAGGGAAGATAAGGAAGGGGAAACGAAATTTTAATGTAGCCTATACCGATACAAAATTCCATCTCAATAAAGAGATAGTTTCAGTGCAGATCAAACGGCTAGGGAAATGTCATTTCGTGGAGGTCAATCTGGGTGCCTTTTGTGGCAAAATTTTTCTTCACACGCTGCATGATGGTGGCGCTCCGCTTAGATAATAAATCAGAATGTGCTCCCTCAATCACAGACAAAAAGCCAGACGGAAATTTTTAGTTTCAAATTCAATAATACATTTCTCAGAACGGCCCATTTTAGGTCTTCATGTTTTTCCCGTCGCTTTCCAGACTCCCGCCAACGGGTAATCCCCCACCCCGTCCGAATTACCGGACAGTTGTTCTGTCTCCAATCAAGTAGGCTATAGAAATTCAACGAACCATAAAGCGAATTTTCCTTCGCATCAATTATGACAAATAAGGCATATTTTGTTTTTTGTGGCAGTTTCAACAAAGATATTCTACCACTGATTACTTCCAAATCTATATATCAAGTAGTATTTGTATATGCTGAATGGTCAGGGTCGTAGCGAGGGGGTATCATGCACACTCCCAAAATCTGTCCCTTTTCGGCAAATTGATGCCCAGTTGGCAAAATGGTCATGCGGCCCGGACGACAGTGGTCGGCGATGGCGTTTCGGTCGGCTGCTCGGAGGAAAAGAGAGTTGTTTTGTCTTATTACAGACAAGTGTAAAGTCTTCATTTAAGAAAAACATGATTTTTCGTGACAAAACTAGTATCACAAACTTTCTTCTCTCTGTCGGCATTTAATTGGTCTATCTGTCTCTCTAATCTTGCCTGTTATTGTGTGAAGTGGAAGGGGCCTATGTTAATGGTACCTGGGTTTGATGTTCCGGAGGTTCAATGTTCCCAAGGTTCAATGTTCCCATGGTCCAATGTTCCCAGGGTTCGATGTTCCCAAGGTTCAATGTTCCCAGTGTTCGATGTTCCCGATTTCCCTAACCCCAACTCTAACCCTAACTCTAAGGAAATTCGAGCCTGGGAACAACGAACCTCGGGAACATCGAACCTTGGGAACATTGAACCTCGAGAACATCGAACCCAGGGAACGTTGAACCCTGGGAATAACGAACCTCGTAATCATCGACAACCATTGAAAAAATACAAAAACGGGGAACATCGATCCCTGGGAATATTTAACCCGGGAACATCGGGTAGGGGGTACTTGTTGCTTAAATCAACCAAATCTTTACAATTAAAGGCAGGCGTACATTGCACAGACCCGACTTCGACTCGACTATGAGTCGATGGAAAATCCGTCCTGTCGGTGCAGTGTGCGGGTTAGGCGCACACTGCACCGACCCGACTGCTGCAACCCGACAATTCTCTTCCCGACGATGTTATGATACTTTCTCATTGGCTGTTCATTATAGAATCGCGTCGAAGTCAGGTCTGTGATAGGCGCCCAAGGCCAGGGGCGTAACTCAATAGGATTTATTGGGGGTGGATATATTTTTGCTCTGCGAAATCAGTTAGTGCCCTGTGACTTCATGTTGTAAAAAGAAAGGTAAATAAACGCTGAGCCTGTCACTGAATACTTTGGATTCATATTTTGCTTTGCTCGCAGCCATAGGCGTACGGGAATCTTCCCATTTGGGAATCCCAAAAAGTTGCCCAAATTTCCTTGCAGTTCAGGTGCATAATATAGAGCACTAATCCACTACACGCGCGATAATTATTGCCCATTTTTCGGACATTCGATCAAAAAATTCGGAACTCAGTAGAAAATTCGGGCAATCTTTGCACTTTTACTTTATCTCTGTCGGAGTTTCACCTATTCTGTGGCCGAAATTTTGTCGTTTACTGCCTGAATTTTGCCCCCTAACCCCCTCCTCGTACGCCTATGTCGGCAGCCATGCCACACAAAGACGAAACTGTACATTGTATGTATGTAACAGTCGAGAGCCTCATAACATAGTAAAACAAGTATATTTACGTATACTTTATCTTCACTTTAATCTTTATATATACATGGCAATGATGGTATGCATGCAAGATCCTTTAACACCGGTAATAAAAATAAATAAATAAATAAAAAAAAGGTTTTTGTATAATATGTACCTAAATACATAAATAGTCTTTTTAACTTTTACTTGAAAGTTGAAACCTTTGCTTCATTGTAGGCCTCTACGCAGTGTAAAAGAGTTTACTTTTTAGGATTTGCATTTTCTCTGTCGACCAATCATTTAAGACGGTAGTAATGTTTTTGTTGTCTGTAAGATCTTTCTCACAGGTAAGAAGAAAGCAGTCGTTGAACTGCTCGTCGGACATTGAAATTAGGTTGGGCTCTGATTTAATCCCGGAATCTAAACTGTGACATTGTAAAGCGCGAAGAGCGGGGAAAGTTTTTGGGTTTAAGCCTACACAAAAAAGAATCTATACTTATTTAAAGTTCATATAAGTCGATTGTCATAAAAATTATGTTTATTTCTTTTCTATTGTTTTATTTTAGTTCGAAACTTAAATCAAACTATATCAAAATATATATTTTTGCCCTGTCAGAGTCACATTTTTGCTAGTTGGGGGTAAACCACCCAAACCCCCCTTGAGTTACGTCCCTGCCCAAGGCCCCAGTGACGTCGTACACGTCATTAATTTATTATTCAAGAACGTCATTCCCGCAGATGGAATACAATGGCTACCTTTGCCGTCTACCTGCACACGTACTTCCAACAACGGAACGAAAAGTGACAAGTATTTTGCTTGAAATTTCTCTGTCAAACCAAACATTCTCAATAAATAATAAAGCTACAGGTACTTTAGCATTTTCTACTTATATTTTCAAGAAAGACCATCCAAAATATTGTACTTGACATTCTTTTTAGTGGTTTTCCATTCAAGACGTTTGCACTCTGTTTCGTTAGGTTAAAGATCCATATGATTACTGTGTGAAGTGCTATAGGGGCTTAAGGTAGCATGAATAACATTAGGCTAAAATACATTAGACCACTGACCAGAGGCACCTCGCGGGCACCCCCACAACTCTCCGATCCAATACTTTTTGGAAACCTTAGGGTCCCCTGAACACGAAATCAAGTGGTAACAGTAAATAACGTTGGGTCTTACTCATTCAAAATGGCTGCCAAAAACAAAATGGCGGCAAAATTATAACTATTTTGTATTAAATAATAATAAAGAAAATATTCTTAAAAAATATTTTTGAGGCATCGTCTCTTCAAATTTTTTCATAATTTATGACAAAAATTTGAATAATTATTTTTTTTTGACAGTATTGGTGAGGTTCACGTTAACCTAGATGATGGAAAAACAAAATGGCCGCCAAACTGAATGAAATATTTCCAGAAATTGTGTAAAAACATTGCAAATTTCCAGAATTCCCAATTCTAATGATGTAAATTAATATTTTGTAGTTAAGACTGAACTTTTCAATCCATGGCACAAGAGTATTTGACAGCCAATATGGCGGAAAAAGCACCGAAGAAGTAAAAGAAATACAGTAAAAACCCCCCCATAAGAAAATAATTTAAAAAAATGTAAGAAAATCTCAGAAAATGATCATTAAAAATATATTTCGAATAGAAAACCTAAATATCTTTACAACAGATTGAACATAAAATCGGAAGCATGATTTTTGATTTTATGCTGGACCTTAAACTAACCAAGATGGTGGAAACAACAAAATGGCCGCTAACGATCATGATGTATAAAAAATAATATGAGGAATAATCATTAAAAACACTTTTGACACAGTTGGCCTTAACATCTGGCCATATTTCATGACAAATAACCCAAAATGATTTTTTAAAGTACTTTTTTTTATTCAGGTCAACCAATATGGCGGAAAGAGCAAAATAGTTGCCAATGCATATAATTATGCCAATGTATAAGAATAATAGGAAAAATAATAAAAAATACTTTTGACACAGTTAAACCTAACCTGTGTCTATATTATATTGTAAATGTTCTAAAATTATTTTTCTGGACAGGTTTTGCAGGATCCGGGCCAACCAAGGTGGCAGGAAAAGCAAAATGGCCGCTAATGTTAAAATTTCAATAAATTGTAATAGGGGAAAAAATAATACTTAAAAATATATTTGTGACATTTGCTCTTTAGATGTGGCTATATTTTGAGCCAAATATATCATACATATTTTTCAAAATATTTTTATAGGAATTCAGGTCAACCAAAATGGTGGAAGAACCAAAATGGCCACCAGTAGTATAATTACAATATTTTATATTCATAGGCAAAATAATCCGTAAAAAATACTTTTAACACATTTACACCTTAAAATCTGGCCATATTCTGTAATAAATATTCAGAAAGAAGTTTTTTGGACATGTTTCACAGGTGTCAGCTAAACCAAGGTGGCGAAAATAACAAAATGGCCGTCCATATTATTATTTTATAATTACAGTACATTGAAATAATGAGAAAACTATTTATGAAAAATATGTTTGTCACACTTGCTCTTAGTATATGGCCATGTTTTTTACCAAATAATTACAAAAAATAATTTGTTGAAACATTTTTGTTGGAATTCAGGTTAACCAAGATGATGGAAAAAGCAAAATGCCCGCCAATTGGTATAGATACAATAGAGCATAACAATAAGAAAAATAATCCTTACAAATATTTTCAACACATTTAAACCTAAAGTTTGTCCAGATTCTGTAATACATATTCAGAAAGTTTTTTCCGGGGCATATATTGCAGGATCCAGGTCAACCAAGATGCTGGAAATGAAAAATTTCCATCCATATAATATTAATAATTATTTTTAGTCCTTTTCAGGGGTGGCAATTTCATAACCAAAATGTAGAGGTGAAACATGTTATCAATTCACGTGCAGATTGTATTTAAAAAGAAAAAAAAGTGAAAGGTTGGAACAATTTATTTTTGACATCCAGTGAAGACCCTGTAAGCTGCGATTTACAGGCTTTTTTTGACTACCCTGCTTGTTGCTCTCTCCTTCTGCCCTTCAAGTAAATTAGTTTCTACTTTCATGAAAGGATGAATGAGTTCCGTATATTATTATAGGCCTCTGTTAGAAGGCCACTTTTAGGATTAGTGATGCTGAAGAAATCCGTCAGCATAAAATGTCAGGTTAGGCCTAAGCCTATGATCAGATGCGATGCATGTGTTTTTACAATGCGAAAGGCTCGTGATAGTTATACATAGGATAGACATATGTTATTACGAAGAGCTGTCGAATGCTGAAAGGTAAGCGTACTGTGTAGTTACACTAGGTTAGGTTTATCGCTGTACTGAAACCAGGTTATTGCAAGAGGTTATCTTTTGTGGGAAGGGTCGCCCCTGACTGTCTCGAATCGCCCGTCAACGCCCTTTTTATATTTTTACCGTACTTTAGGCATACTCTTGCACCATCAATTATTGGCAAAGCTTCCAAATGACATGGTTTAAAAGATAACAAAATGCCCAAACAGCGGCCGTTATCTGTAGGCTACTATCTGTACTTTATTCTGACGAGAAGGCCCATCTTCTGTTATATGCGGTAGGTTTAGTCCAAACTTTTCTACACGTTACATACGCATTAATGTACGGTGGAGCTTTGCCTAGTTCATTGCTTCCAAACCGGGAGTGATAATAAGCTTACAATATACACGGAGTGATCGTTAATGCACACTCGCAGTGCAAAAATGATTGTTGCAAACATAGCCCTGTTCCCGTCAGGGATAATTGCCAATATGAACAATAAAAATAGTACATGTATATCTCACAAACTGTTTCCCAAAACATTTGAAAAGAACCCTCTGGTTAAAATGAAATAAAACTGTTTTCCTAGTGAGAATGGCTTTAGAGTACTGGACTCATATCTGATAAGCAGCTTCCTTTTTGCTTTCCTCCAAGTGACCAATTTCAAGGGTACATGGGCATAACAACCGGCTTGCTTACTCCGTGAATGTAGAGAGGTCATCTGACTGTCTGACACATCATGACGATGCCATGAAAATGCATTTCTGCACTTTTGTGATTCTCAAATGTCAGAAAATCACATATAACATTTTTCATGAAGAAGGTGCTATAGAAGGCCAGGCAAACCTTCCGTATTGGCCATTTCCTACAACGTCAATGGCTGGCTATTGTACAGCAACCACATAATGATATACAAATGATGTACGATTTCATGAAATCTTATGGTTCTTGGTGTTCTTATATCTTTATTTCCAGATGGCAAAAAGTATATCTAACAGTAATTTAATTCCAAAATTTTGTTCCCCTCTTAAGGTATCTTTCCTTTAGCTCTAGCAGATTTAATCTTCATCCACACAAAAGATACTCCGGCATGGGCACGTCAAAATTTAACTTCCAAAATTTTACCAGGGCACCAATTCATTCTTGCAAATTAACAAGAAAATACTTCTGGTAAGGACGATGTCCAAAATAAACAATTGGTAAGTTCAACATTACCGTAAAATACAAAGTATATCCCTAACATAATGGTAGGTTTCTTTGGTGGTAGAAGGGCACCAACCATGAGGTGAATGCTGCCACCAGTGAGCCTTGATTCTTTTTTTGGCAGCACAGCAAGTTGTTTAGGTACTGGTGGCAAATTAAGTCAGTGCCGTCTGTTAATTCAAGGATTGTATCAACAGAGGCTGCGATACTTCTCCTAAAGAATAGCAGAAAAGTAGTACAAAACAAATGAATACAAGGAATTTTATTGGGATTAGCGTAATTAAGGCATTTATTGGCAAATTATTATATGTATATATACACAAGGATTATCAACTGCGCAGAATTACACACCTTACAGATATAGTCAAATTTTTTGTCACTGAATTGTTACGTTCATACATAGTAAGTCCTTGTTTCACCTCTGGGGTGTATCATTAATGTTCTGAAAATTTTATGAAGAATATTTGTAAGTGACGCCAGGGTTGCCATGTTGGCCTTTTCAGTGCTAAAAGCACTGAATTTAGCGTTTTTACGATAGTGTTGGCGTAAAGAATTTTAAAACACACGCCAAAGAGCATTTTGGTGGTTTTTGGTGTTTTTACTTTGGACTGTCAATTTCCCTTAAACAATGCATGGCTTTCCACAATTTCTGTTAAAAACTTTTGCGAAACAGATAATAAGTGCTCCAAAATTTACACCAAAAGCTTAGTGAGATGTATTAACTTGGTCGGTTTTCGCAAAAAGCAGGCTTTTTTCTTTGCATATTAAAAGAATAGTCCAGACCCAAATTTATGTTTGATATGTTAAAGAAGAACTTACTCTAAGCATTCGGTGAAATTTTCATTCATTTCCTATGTTCAGTTCTCGAGATATTAGCAATTGAAGTTGACACATATTCTACCAAAAGTGAACTTGCAGCAAGCAAGTGTGACGTCATGGCTTCACACTGAAGACCAATGTTTTGTATTTCTTTATTTTTCATCTTACTGTTTTGACCTTAGATTGATTAGGGTTGCTATCTTGCCCTAAGGCATATAAAGATTTAAAAATTCCACTGCTCAGGATGCAGAAATGAATGAATATCTTAGAGTTTTGTTGTATAAAATTGGTAGTAAATTTTAACGAAAAACAAAACATTGCCCTTTAATGTGAAGCCATGACATCACACCTGCTTGCTTGAAGTTCACTTTTGGTAGAAAATGTGTTGCTAATATCTCGAGAACCGAACATGGGAATTGAATGAAAATTTCACAGAATGCTTAGAATATGTTCCTCTTTAACATATCAAACTTAAATTTGGGTCTGGACTATTCTTTTAATGATTTTTAAGCAATTGGACTCAAAGTTTTGTTTGGAGTTTTTTGACGATATTGAACGCCAAATTTGGCCGGTTGCCACACAGAAAATCTGGTAACCCTGATTGAGGCAAGGTGTCTAGGGCTATGCTTATGTTTATATAAAAGGTTGGGGTGTACTGCCAAATCCCTCTGCAGGGCTTGAAAAAAATCAGAGACATACAAGGGAATGAAATTCGGACACATTTTCTTTTGCCTTGAAACCCATCAAAAATCGTAAATCGTAATACTGGAGAGTTAATGCCATGCTGTAGTGTTTCTATTTGATGTCTTTTAGTTTCCAAGATTTGGTCTTGATGTCCTCTGTTGTGTGGCCTCAAATCTCAGAGAAAGTTCTGCCAAAAATGGACATTTGGCCTTACCCTTTCATTTTGAGTCCTGCCATTGATCATGTATGTAAAGTTACTTTCATCTGACATCATGCCATCCTGTACTGAGTATGATAGAAAAATGTCCTAAAAGCAGTTTTAAGGTTAGCAGCACTACAAAAATTATTTCCATAGAGAAATATAACTTTGAATTTTAATTCTTACACCTTATTCTTGGCAGAAAACCCTAGCATTATTGTTACACACTAGAACTATTTTACATCAAAATGGATACAAATGGACTGACAAATACTAAAAATATGAAACCCATCTACCAGAAAACTCTTCATGTCATTTATCTCTACCTCACCATCTACCCAAATTTTAACTTCAAAGCTTAACAACTGTACGTCGATATATATAAACTCCAAAGCATTTTCCTTTACGATTTCCGAAATTGCAACAACCAGGTAACTACCTTATTTTTTGAACAAGAAGAAACCTATCTTGATGGGTTTATTACTCAAGAGTGAGAGTCCTTTCAAATATACTACTCATTTCATATTTCTTTTCCGAGTAAACTCTTACCATAGAAATAAATTTCATCAAAATATTAAGCAGAAACTTAAACAGCTAGATCTTAAAAGAAAGGTTTAAACATCCGAAAGCGCTTGGTTGTGGCTGGTATGGAGGACCTAAAACTTTTATCCTTCCTTTGTTGGCACAGTTTCGTACTCTCCTCTTGCTGCTGCACTGCCGGCGGTACCTCCGGCCGCACCTCCCGCCATTTGCTCTTTTATAGGTCGTTTAAAGAAGCCCAACTGAAGTAGAGAGGGGCAAACCGTGAGTTGAGTAATACAAACAATACAACTTTTACTGGCAGTTTATAAGTGGGAAGCAAATGTTGCAGGGAAAGCAGGCGGTGAGAATGTTATGTTAGGTACAAAGCCAGGCATGGTTATCACAGGATGGGGTCCATACAAAAATAAGCGTAACGCAAAGAGAGAAGTACAAAGCAAATGAATAAGTGGCTATAAACTGTCCTGACCTCTAGGTAAAATGGAATAAGGGGAATGATGTGTGCCATGTTTATCATGTCAATTATAAGATTTCATTAATAGTGGGAGTATTACATTCACTCTAACTGTATAAATACTATCTAAATCTCTAAACAATGCTAAAATTGTGACATAACTCAACTGTTTAAGAATGTGGCCTAAACATGTTAAAGGAAACGTGCAGCTTGTTTGTTGTTGAACATATTTGAGGAGCTGGTAATTTTATGAATCCTGCATGTTTTTCCTCACTGCATACAAAGCCTTAAACTGCCCCACTCCACCCTCACCCCCGAGCATCAAACTTGAAGGGACTCAAGGCTATCTGTCCAAAAAAGAAAGCCCACTTAATAAATCTGTGCCATGCATGGTTCTGATACAGTCTAGCTGAAGTCAGATCCTTTTCTTTCACAAGTGGAAAAGGGCAAAGGCTGAAGGAAGAAACAATTTATCTGAGAAAGTTTTTACTTATAATAATCTCAAGAAACAGATGCCAAACGGTTGAGAATCTTTAAGTGTAAATATACAAAATACTGGTAAACGATTGAAATGCTCTATGATTTGTAGCTTTTTTCCAGTCTATACCTTATTATAATTTGAAAGTGCATCTTTTACACTTCAAATTAACTTCTGCTGTTGTAAACACTACACAGCTAAGGCATGAAGAATACTTTCATCACTTCTCTACCAACAGAAATATAGAGAGCACTTTCTGTAACTCTAGCCATTGAATGTTTGTGAATATTTAAAGCAAAGTAGTTCATTCATTATGAACTTCCAGCGCATAAAACTGTGAATATTCAAAGCAAACAGATAAGAATTTATTGAAATTCAAAGGAAGCCAGCTGATTTTGAATATTCAAGTCAGACCAATATATGAATATTTATAGTAGAGTATATAGAGTAAGCTATATGAAGTTTAAAAGCAAAACACCATTTATGAATAGGCAACGTTCTTGCAATCAAAGTACATGGATGTGATACGGTCTTTAAAATGAGAACACTTGAGAAAGTTCGTATCTCTCTACAAATCCAAATAACTGAGAGCTAAATTTCTTTTTAGACTAAATGAACATCAATTATGTATAGTCGTATTGAATCTCATCAACAATGAACAGGCACTTGCATCTGCAGTTAAGTGTTTTTTTCTGTCATAAATTTAAGTGTTTTAAATAGCTTCCACGGCAGGGTTGTGTCCCTGGTCAATTTCTCCTTTTTCAAAGCCTCGTTCATGTGAACCCGATGGGTCGTTTTGAAGAATTTTAACTGAATCACAGCAAGAGAAAGAAAATAAAACAATGAAAGGAAATGGTAGAAACCTTCAGGAAATGGACAAACGAAAAGAGTATGCCAACGTGCGATCAAAGGAGAAAACCAAGTCGGCTAAATGCTCTACTGCCTGTGGTGTGGTTTATGTATTCATTGCATCAAATAAAAATGTCATTTACACAAGGGCTGGGTTACCATGGTTTTCTTTCATGTTGCTAGGTGAGGTTTTACTCTGTTGCTTCTAGAAAACGTAATTCACAACCATAATCAGATAATTTCAGCCCGTCTCTGTCTTTCTCTCCTATTTGTCTAGTTGTCTATTTGTCCTATCTTATAACCTGCAAGGCTTTTGAAAGAATCAAACTTTCTTTCATGCCAGTTAACTTGAGACATCCACCAAGTTTAGAAAGTATGGCAAGCTGCTTACATAAACTGACACAACTTTTCATTTTGAACTTTGTTTAACAGCAGCATAACATGTTGAAAGGACTTTCTTTTGCCATTAGGGTTCTAGCTTAGCCAAGTTCAGTGCCAGGGTGAAGGCCACCTTACGAACCCCTTCTGAACCTTGTTTGCCTTCTAGAGTTGCTTTTTGGAAGCGGGGGAGGGGGTACTTTTGTCATTATTTTCCATATAAATGTTTGTTTTGCATGTCTTTTTCAGTTCTGCGCAGTTTGGCAAACTGGTAATTCACACAGAGTAGCAGTTGGTTAATACGATTTCTGGTGTTTCGGACCTACTAGCATAGTTAGACCCGTTTGCCGGACTAACACTACATACAACATGGGTGGGGTATGGAATTTCATGCAACTTTTTCTTTTATCAGACTTTTTGCCAATAAATGCTAGGCAGGTCTCAGAGTGAAAATAGATATCAAAGTGTAATTTCACAGACTAATTTTTGCCAAAAATTCCGTTTTGTGTTCATGACGAGGTTTTCTTTTTACAGTTATTTCCAGGAATGTTGGGATTTGGTGCTAAAATGAAATCAATGTAACTCCTGCCTCTGGACATTTTGCTATTTGATGTTATACCATCCTTCTCAAATGGGGTGTCTTTTTCATTGCCTTTTGTAAATCATTCATAATTTGCATACGCTGACAGCGAAGATAACATGTGAGGTAACATTTTATGCTTAGCATATGCCACATTATAAACTGTGTTTAAATTCCCTCCTTTTCAGTCCTCATTCCAAACTTCATATTAAACTTTGTTTCTTTTGATTTTACAACATTTTTATGCTACTTCATGTTTACATCAAGTTTTAACCAAAGTTGACAACTTTAACAAAGTAAGATAATTGCTCTGAGATCACAAGATAATGAACATCTATGGTAATACGTAGGACAGCTTGTTCAGGTGACCTCACAACCATGATGCAATCGACACTGTATCACACAGCCAGTGTAATAATAATCATGGGAGTGCACAAAAGGTAAGCTAAGTAAAATAAGCCGCAGGTTAAGTGAATGAAATATAGTTGAAAACTACTCTCCAACACCTTGCAATTTCAAGCTTTTAATAATGGTTTATTGTTTCTTCAATGAAACTTACTTACTTTACAGTCTGTGAATATTACAAAAAATGAAATCTGCAAAGCCTTTAAGGGTACGACAATTCTTGGTGAACCAAAGCTGTATATCCTTCCCACAAAGTGCTAAGGAAGCTTGCTAATACATGAACGAAAGATAATGTTTGCATTTATATAAGCTTGGATGATTTCACACCATTTTAAAGCGGCGAACCCTGAGCCACCCTAACCTAATTCCAAACTTTGTGTTCATTACATCATAATAGTCAAATAAAGTATGCCATCTTATTAGTTCCAAATAAATTCTACTTGCCAAACCTGACACTCTTCATAATTCACTTTATATTCTATTCTCAGCAGTTTCTGAATTTTTATCGCAAAACAATGCAAAGAAAGAAGCGACAAATTTCGTTTTTGACTGAAAATCGTATTCTTTAAAATACTTAAACAATTGTCACCCATCAAGGGAGGGTTATGAGTCTTTATCCGGTCAGGGTGGAACCTTAATGTTGTTCAATATACGTAATAAAGAGTTTATTACTCTGCCGTGTGATCTAGAAATCATTCGAACTTACAGTTGTGACTATCAACTATCTCCAAGACTCTCTAATGGTCACATGCCTTGAAAAAGTAGTTCAAGCAGTGTGTTGTTGTTTTCACCAAGCAATGAGGGTGGAGTGTAATAAATATGTAGTTAAATACACCACAAGAAGAAGATGATAAATGAAATAATTTTTTCTTTGGTGAATGGAACTAACAGATACATGATTGGAAGGTAGCACTTACCTTATATAAAATGAAAATCAATGCTATGAGAAATAAAAGCCCTATTAGTACAGCCACAAAAATAACCCACCAAGAAATGGCTTTTCCCATAGTTGCAGTGTAAGCTATAGTTACGACCTGTCGTTGGAAAAAGGAAAAGAAGAATCGAACCCTTTATGGTGAATTTCAGTGAAACATTCTTTCACACAAACAACAGATACAGATAAAATTTAATTGTTATATATTTAATGGTAACTTAAACTCTGGGTGGAGTTGGCTTGGTGGTTGAGTGTACTGCCTTGCACGCTAGACTTCCAGATGAAATTTCCTGTGGAACACCGGCGAGATTCTCCTTCTCTTTTCATTAGTGCTCAGAGGTTAACGAGTCCGGCTATATACTAATCACTCCCAATCTTACTCTCGGGACCGCCATTTAACGTCCCCATTCTACGTGGTGAACCACTTGGAAATTTTCTGGCGTCTAAAATTTAATGATGGTGAGGGAGTTAAATTGGTGAAGTGTAATTGGCTATCTGATTGTCCGTTTCAGGAAGTTGTCCGATTCAGGAAGTTGTCCGATTCAGAAAGTTGTGAGCTTTGCTCGGTTTAGCTATCGGGCAGTAGTGTAGAGCACCCCTCCCAGTCTTTGGGGAAGTGGTTAAAGGCTGGGGATACACTTCAGGTCCGTCGGATGGGAACGTTAAATGGTGGTCCCGGGAGCAAGATTGGGAGCAATTAGTACATAGCCGGATTCGCTAACCTCTGAGCAGTAGTTGAAAAGAGAAGGCGAATCTCACCGGTGTTCATCCACGCTCACTTTGCTATAGGGTCCTTGATGAGCCAATTGGCTGGCTTCCTGATCCTCAAATGTTAAACTTTAACTCTTCGTAACAACTAATGGGTGGATATAGTTGGCTCAAATGGTCAAGTGTCCAGTAAAGTGTCCGGTAAAGTGTCCACGATTATTAAGGGCAGGTGGGAAAAGAGAATGTCATTAAGAACAAACAAACAGTAAGGTCTTACCAATCTTACATCTGAGGTCTGCTTACCAGATCGAGAAAGTGGCTAGAATGGGAAGCTAATGGCAGACATTGAATATGCCCTTTAAAGAGCACTGTCAACACCTCTTCCCGTATCTTACTGTTATCTACCTTGTTTTTATCTGGTCGGCCATCTAGCGGTTGATTGTGTATACCCTGCTCATCATTTGACTGTACTATAGCCTCTGAAACCACCTCAACGACACTATACTGCCTCTGTTGGAAAATAGGTTTCAGTTAGAGACAGTCAATTCAAGCAAGCTGTCTTCATGATAAACATAACATTACTTTAATAAAACATCCTTGTCAAGGTAAAGGGCATTTTTCTTGGTGTGGAAAAGCAGGTAAGACAATTTGTTTTGAAGATTCTACCATCCAGCCGATCTCTGTGAACTGAATGTACTGTACGAGACAGCATTCTCATATCTGGGATTATACGCTGGATTGACCACGACTGTTGCTCAGTCTGTGGAAGCTATTGTTTTTGAAAAGTGTTTTGTAGCAAATTTGCTCGCAGAGGTCAAAGAGCGATAGTAAACCTGGCAGAAGCTTGCCAGGTTTACTTTTCTCTACATAATAGATCGTCAGTGTAATATTAGCAGAATACTAGTATGACAGATGACATCCTTTTGATGACCCTAGATACAATTTTCACCAGTGTGCAAAAAATAAGTTGGAGAAGAGGCTCAAGACCAATGAAAACGCTTTTAAAATATCATACCTATATGTTGCAAGAAATTATACCTTTTCACATTTTTACACGGTGGATGTGACAGACAAAGAGATAGTTTTCAACTAGTGAAAATTGTGAAAAGATGGATTAATCCTTGCTTGACTCTGTCTGTAGAGTTGATATTATCTTGACCATATTTTGGCTGTACTTCATTCTTACAAAGTTTTGTCTTTTGGAGGTGAAACTCTACACATTGCACCTATTTGTAATTACTGGGATCTTACATTACGGTAACAATACAGATTACCTTACTGTTAAAAATGAATCACAGGATACGATGACACATTAAAAACAAATTTAAAATGGTTGATGGCAGCAATAACAGCTTTATGTATGCTCTTAGAGAGGTATGCACATATGACAGGCAGCACAGAACAACCCCGATCAATACTAAAAATTCCCATGCAATAATTACAAGGTCAAGAATTCTGTTGTCTGCCAGTCTTATATATTTCTTCCCCTTAGACAGTTACCCCATACTGGTAACCAATGTGTCTTGCACTCAGAGATTCTGAACACATCCCTATTGGCACTATTACAATTACTTTTCTTCTATTAACCCCAAATGGTTCAAATCTTTAATAAAAGTGAGCAAGGGTTTTATTATAAGTCAAGTACTTTATTGTCAAATAAGCTTCTCGAACATGGTTAGGAAAATCTAAACAACTTAATCTGACCAATCCCACTAACTGAACTTTGGGAGACTGCATTTCCTTGTAAGATTACAAGGTGAATTTCCTTTCAAAGAGTAGGTAAACAAAAAGGCACAAGACAGGTACAACTTACAGTTACAAAGGTGTGTTCCCATAGCAACCCTGCTACAGTTATCTTGACAGTAGCATCATTCTCCAGCAGTGCTATGTTACAAGTGATATCAACACATTTAGCCTTACTGCAACCCTGGCGAAAAAGAGACACATCACTCTCAGATTCACAGTCTAGTACAGCTCTAAGGTGAAGATAACACATGACATTCAAGAAGTTTATAATGCCCATATAAACATGCTTTGGAGTAACTTGTATAGATGTCCACAGTACAGATGTTTAGCTGGTCTACATACCAGTACACTACCCACTATACCTCTGCTTTTAAACCTATAGGTAGGTAGTTAGATGACGTTTTACCGCTCAGTTTGTAACCAAATGGTTTAAGTCGCCGGCCTTTCTTTCTTGTTTTCCCTACTCCATTGCTTTTAAACCATTGCTCCATTGCTTTTAAACCATTGCTCCATTGCTTTTAAACCATTGCTCCATTGCTTTTAAACCATTGCTC